>CAEFZX010028141.1:0-73223 GCA_903066825.1 Alfaro cultratus | reverse complement strand
TATCTATCTATCTATCTATCTATCTATCTATCTATCTATCTATCTATCTATCTATCTATCTATCTATCTATCTATCTGCTGTCTGTCTGTTAGTTAGAAGGGGATTAAAGGATAAATTTGGTCTGATTTAAAGAGAGACAGTAAGAAAAATGTGTCTTATAATAAAGTTTATATAAAGTGTAAAACTTATAGTTTTAAAACTATTCATTGGAATGATTTGGATTCATCTGGATTGAATTTGATTCTATAAAATGAGCACAAACTAGACTTATTTGTCTGGTAAAATGCCTTAGCATTTCTTGATTAGACACTTTATAAATAGATGATTTGAGCATTTTTATGTCAAAAGATTCATATTTATGAATTATTTAGAAAAATAGAAACTAACTTTCCTTGAACTTTAAGAATTTTTGCGCTTTTTATTTCACTCTTAGGAAAATATTGTTTTTATGTCCAGGCATTAAAAGTTTTTCAATGCGGTGAAGTCATTTCATACCTGCAGGAGTGATCGGCGTCATCAGGCGGTTCAGCTGGACGTTCCAGTGGCGTACGTGCTGACTGGCATTTCTCAGCCTCTCCTGCATCTCCTGGAAATCCAACAAAGTTTCACATCTGTGTTTGTCTTTTTTATCCCCCAAATCTAATTTGTGTCGCTTCATGTGTGTTTTATTTTGTCACCTCAAGGTGCTGGTGGCTCCTCTTACGAGATGCCTGCAAATTTCGGAGCTCCACGGAGGCCGAGTAGAGGGCGGACGGCGTGGTCTCGTCTACCATCCCATTTGAGGCTTCGCATGTGGAGCTAAAGCGCTGTAAGATCTTCTCCTGTTCCTGGAGGAGCTGAAACTGCCTCTTCTTCTCCTCTTCAGCCTCCAGCAACCTGAGAAAAGGAAGGGACAGAATGTCTCCATCAACACATTTCTGCAAACACGATTATAACGTGATGTAAGAACGCCAAGGGAAACCTCTCCAGCTCCAGTCGGGCCCTCTCCTCCTCCAGCCGAGCCTGGATCTCCATGTTGAGAGCTACTTCCAGCTTCTGCTGTGTCAGCTCCAGCTCCTGGATCCGTCTCTTCTGCTGCTCGGCCTTCCTTTCCTTCTCCTGGATCTCAGCCTGCATGCTGTCCCTCATCTGGACACAAACAGAAACACTGCAGCAAACCAGCGCCTTAACAACCATGCATCTCCGAAAAGCATTAGCAGAGCCTTTTGCACAACCAACAAGAATGCAACAAGTGGTTTCCGGATGGTAAGTCGGCAACAAAACACTTTTCCAGCAGCCATTGTACACCACATACAGTGGTAAAAACCAGTTAAAAAATCATTTGCTCTTTAATTGCCAAAGTTACCAGGGAGGAACCAAATAATCTGTTCCCCCTCTGTAACATGGGAACTAATTATTTTCTCAAAAACTCAGTAATTGTATTTATTTCTCTCATCATTTGATGTGGGTACGTTTGGTCTTTATCTGCCAAAATTACCTGTCTGAAATAATCTGTTCTCCCTCCGTAACATGGGAACAAATTAAGAAAATTGACGTCAGAGTGTTCCTTATGAATTTCTTGTTACATTTTTTTGTCTATAAGGTCACAGCCATCTATAATGGCTCTTTTTAGGTAACAGCTGAATATGTACTCATATCTTCAAATAGCTGCGCCAAAAACATAAGCTTTGCAAAAAGAAAAAACAAAGAATAAAAACTAATATTTCACCACTAATGTTTTGACTATTATGATAAAATAGCCGGAGTAGTAGTGGTGTTTGGTATTGTACTAAGTTGAGAGTTTTATTTTACTGCTAACAGCTGGTTGAGTTTTGTAACTTTGACAAACCATTTCAGCCTCCTTCAGCTGTCTCTCCAGATCCATCTGCACCTCCCTCTGCCTCCTCCTCTCCCTCTCCTCCGACTCCCTTCTGCGGATCTCCAACTCTCGCGCATGCTGCAAAACGCAGAAGGTGAAGCACAACAAAATCCCCAAAGCGTAACAGTGACAAAACTCAGCCTTCTGCTCCATCTTACCTGAATGATGCTCTCAATTTCCAAATCCTGCTTCTCTTTCTCCATCCGCTCCATCTCTTGGAAGTTGGAGTCATCTGATTGGCTGCTCCGGCTGCTGCAGCTGCTCCGGGTGCTGCGGCTGCGCTCCCGGTTGCTGTGTTCCCGCTGGACGCGCCGCTTCAGCTTCAGCTCCTGGTGGAGGGAGGATTTACCCTCACGCTGAAGACGGAGGGCTGTTTGAATAGCTGCAGAGGTAAAGAAAACACAGATGAAGATGTTTTATTTCAGTTTTACTTGAGCAGGACAAGATACAAGTGAAAAAAACCAATCAATCAAGTTTATTTGCATAGGACATTTCAGCATTTCAAAGTGCTTTACACCATAAAAACACAACATTTCAAAGTCTCAGAACACACAGTCAACAATTGAAGCATATTTGATTAAAGTTTCATTTTTAATGTTAAAATCAGCTGGGATTTTGGTCTTGATTTAAAGGAACTCAGTATTTTGTCTGTTTTACAGTTTTCTGGAAATTTGTTCCAGATTTGTGGTGCATAGAAGCTGAACGCTGCTTCTCTATTTAACGGTGGAAGACTTTTGTGAAATTTTTACAAGCTTTCTTGTCCTGTTTAACCTCATTTATTTAGTTTGGTTATCTATTTACTGTTCAGGACATTAACTCTTCCAGACTGAACGTTTTGGCGACAGTCCAGCCAAATTTCCAGTACCGTCACTCCGCCACACTTTGCGCTCTCTGAAAAATCCCAACAGTTTCTGAAAGGGGAAACGTTTCCAGCCAATATCGGGTTATTACAGTAATTTCACCACCACTGTAGCAGGGAGGGAAATTAGTGAGGGGAGCTCTTTTGCGGCAAATTACGAAAATAGCTTGCTAGATATAGAAAGTTCCTGTTGTTATGCAGAAATGGGCAAATATATTTACTCACAGGACATTTAAAGAACTTTGTACAGTTAAAATAAACAAAAATATCCAGGCAGAGATTTTAAACTTAGGTCATAAAGGGTTAACTTATTTACAAAAAACAGCTGGGTATTTTTTTAAAGCAGTAGATCCACAAATGGAAGTATAAAAATGTGCAACATGTGAATTTTGCATAAAAGCTCCCCTTTAAATAATCATTCCTGCTCAGATAACATCAGTATAGATTTAACTTGACCTTCCTGCTGATTGACTCTCTCACACACCTTGAGTCCACTCCACCTTCTGCCTCTGGTCAGAAGCGCTCATCTCGTAGGTTTTGTTGTGGGTTTTCACACAGAACAGGCAGCGTTTCCCCTCCCTGTCTGGAACAGGCTGGAGCAGAAAAAAAAAAAAGGAAGAAAGCAAACAGACTCAGACTCTGATAACTTGTGTATTTGAAACGCAAATTCTGGGCCGATCAAAGTCCTGCCGGAGATGTTTCCTCATCCACCTCTACAACGCAGCTCCTGTCCAGCTGGATTTCCCCTCGCTTGTCTTTTAAGTCCTCGCTGACATAGTAGGCCATGGAGGAGGACCTGAGCACGAACCAGCGCTCCGTCCAGTTCCTGCGCATGTGCCCCTTTTTCCACATGTAACCCTGTGAAACGGGGGAGCAAACTCTGGGTCAAATGTTTGGAGCGCATTCACGCTTCCTGAGTGGATTCAGAAGGACCCACCCTCTTGAGGACATTGTGATACATTTCCAGGAAGACTTCGTGCAAAGCCAAGCTGAAGGCCTCGGCGCTGGTGACCCTCAGCAGCTGACCCGTACTCATCTGCTCCAGGAACGTCCACACCGACATGCCCTCTTCCTGCACTGTGGGGTCCCGACTTATAAGGTCCTCTAAGGGCTTCCCGTCCCACTCCTGGCTCATAGCTGTGCAGATTTTCTTCAGGAGATATTCTACCTAGAAGCAGGAAAAATGTCACAACTGGGATGTTTTTTTTGCAAGAACTTTAGATTAGAGAGAGCGTCTGGTTTTGTACTTCTCCAGGAGAACGCTGCTGTGCTTATTGTACAACAGAGGGGTATTTTTGTCTCTGACTTACAGGAAACCAAAAGCATTTTGAAGGAAGTGGAGGAAGGAAGAGCCTCATTAACTTATTTGTGCTTTAATTCTTTTTCACTGTGAAGAAATGTGAAACCACTTCGCCGTCAGAGCTGCACTTATTGGTGTTTTCATCACTGATATGTGGTTAGTTATTTCTCTAAAGCATTATTTGACAAACACATACACAAAAATAAATGATTTTTCAACTTATTTTGCTGCATTTTTTCAAAGAATAAATAATAACAGACCCAGGAAAGCTGGAAAAAGGAAAATAAAAGCAGAAAGATTCACATGAAGGCGTTTGGTAGTGGTTTTCTACAGCACTCCACACCAAAGTAATGCAGCAAATGAGACGAAGGAAGGACATTAAAGGTCTGTCACTTGGATTTAATCAGCAGTCAGCAGAGTTTAGATTATATTAATCATATTAGAAACAAGTCTAAAAAATGTCTAAATGATTCTTGACATCTAGGCTAAATGTCTTATATATGTAGTTTAAAAGCGAAAATTTTTTAAAATGTTTTTAGATGCGCTAGAGGTGCCGTCGCTCCGCCCACATGCATAATGAGCTGCCTGTAGGCCACCAAAGAGTTAGGCTAGTAAGAAATTATCCTAATTACAGTGGAACAAAACCCAGCTTCCTTCTCTGAGCGCTGTGCTCCAAGTGGGACTCTTAGTTTGATAGTTGTCTGGTTCAGCAAAAGTTGTCAAAGTTTAGTTCCAGAGCGAGCCTGTGTGAGAGTTAAACACCTCAAATTATTATTAGTTCACATAGATCAGTGCACTCAGATCAGTCTCACTGCATGCTAAAGTTAGTGGCACAACTATAACGCCACGGACGAGGAAAGAAACAGGAAGAAGCTTCAGAATTATTTTACTGTTGTAGACAAAAAAAAATGAGTAAAGCATCATTTTACATGAACTACTGCTGCTTTGAACAAATGAAATTGAGGAAAATTATAAATACAAAAGGGGTAAAGACATTAATGGTGATCCATGTTCAAAAATTTTCCTTGAACAGCAAAGTTAGAGATTTTTAATCAAAAATAATCTGTAGGCAGGGATGGGAAGAAGTTCTGTGAACTTTAGAGGATTTTTGGAGGGTTTTTTTGTTGTTGCTTTGGAGCATTTCTAACGTTACCATTAACATTTGCACAAGTGGTGCATTTCTTAAATCAGTACAAAGTGCAAAACCTAGTTAACCTGTAAAAGCTTGTTTAGAACAAATTGTTTATTCCTAGAAAGTGTGTGTTGTTAAAATGAAAAGTCCTGATATCACGTTTATGTACAGATCAGTCAGTGTCATGTTTTCATTTTGAATGTTCACTTTGGAAATGCTTTGCAAAAAAGAAAAACAAACACTGATTCTGTATGAGACTTGAGTTTAGAAATTTCAATTTTGTTCGAAATTCTTTCCGTAAATTGATGTTATCATCAGAAACACATCTCCCATTTCTCAGATTTTATCAGAATATCTCCATTTACTTCCTTTGCAGCAACAAACAGACATGAGAGCAGGTAAAGGTGTGTGGGTGGATAAATCTGAGCATCCTTTACCTCCTCTGTGATCATCACCAGCGGGTAGCTGTCCTCAGACAGCAGGTTGAACAAACAGAAGAGCTTAAAGCAGTCCCGCTCTGACAGCAGCAGCCTCTGCGACGCCATGTTGAAGTTCTTCTTCATCGTCATCATCCAGCACAAGTCGTCAAATCTTTCTTTGTCAAACATCCCCTCTTTCACCTGGAAACACAGAAACATGTGCTAAAATGTGTCGCATTAACCCTCCTCTAAATCTAATACTAAACTTAACATGTTGTCTTTGCAAAAATATTATTCATACTGGAGAGTTTTGTATTTCTTAGATTTATTATTAGAAATAACCAACACAATAATGACTAATGTTACTGTGCAAAGGAAAACTTCAATTTAATTCATCCAACATGCATTTATATGGATGGGTTCCAGTTAATAAAATAACATTTGTTTCTTTTTCAAACTAGTTCCTAAAGCCTTTTGTATGGAAGAAGATTAGAGCCATCGAAAAGAAAAATAATTATGACTTTTTTTTTTTCTTTTTTTTTTTTAGCAGATTCTGGACTTTAAATTGGAAGATTTAATCTCAGAATTCTCACTTTTGATTTAAAAAAAATACATTTAAGTCAAAATTCTGAGAAAAAAGTAAAAAAAAATTGGCTCTGATCCTCTTCCGTACTTTTGCCTTTCATTTCTCTTTGCTCTGTTTTCTGTTGCTGTGTCACTGATCACTTTGTCATGTTCTTTAAGTTCTTCTTGTCATATTTTTTATTTATAATTGTCTTTTTTGCCTCAATCAGACTCTATAATTGGGTCACAAACATGACTTAGTTTAACAGTTTTGTCTCTATTTTAACCCTAGTTTTTACTGCGACACTTGTATTTGGGCTACTTTTTTCTTAAACAGATTAGGAAGACAAAACAGGGTAAAGAAATATAATAACTACCACTTCTTATTTGAATTTACGCTCACAAAGTAAAGGTCAAAACTTTAATGAGCAAATATTAGTCTTGTTTTATTAAATGTTGTCACACTTGCCTAAATGATCAAATCTAAAGACTGAGAGATTTTACAAAATAGCAACAAATATTAACAAAATGTAATAACAAGACCATGGATTATTATAGATTATATTTTGCAGTATTTTTTGTATTAGTTAAATAATCCCTTTTTTCAGCATGAGTAAAAAATTTTATTTAGGAGCTGAACTCATGACATGCGACGGTTTCTGCCCTCAAACTGATTCTAAAATACTTACTAATGAATTATTTAAGATGTTTAGAAAAGTTGTATTAATAGTCTGTGCTACTTTGACGTGCTGAATTTGACCTAAATAACGGATTCCAATAGAAAGAAACTGGGATATTTGTTGCTTTTCAGGAACTAAACAACACCGGATATATAAAATAATTATCTTCTGACACACTTACAGACTCAATTCCTATTAAATAAATGTATTTTAAGCATTTTTAAAACGTATATTTTCGGTTTATTATCTGGTAAGCTCTAAATAAATAACCTTCGACTTTCTGTTTCCCACGAGTGTAAATATGATGTAGCACAACTTTAAAAGACGAGAACAGGAGTCGAAAAATGTCTACAAGAAAATTGCTCCTGACCTAAATGTGCAAATATCTACAGTCAGAGCAAGAGATAGAGAATTTAAAACAGCTGGAACTATGACAAATATTTATTTCTGCTTCACTGCAGAGTGTTGATGAGGATTATGGAGATAAATACTTTCTCAAAAGCTCACAAATGCAGCAAACTACAAATCGCTTTGGTCACATAAAACTAAAATTGAGCTTTTCCAAAACAAAAACTCCAGGTCTGCTGTGAAACAGATAAATATTTGGAAAAGCATCGGATACATAAAGTTATGTACGGTGTTGGATCTGTGATTTTGTTGTTTTTTTTCTGTACTTTTTTTTTTTAGAGTGAATAGATATGACAACATTTTAGGGCAATTGTAGGTTTAAAAAATGAGGAGTACATTTCCACCAAAAACTCAGAAATGTTCTAGAAAGAACATGGACATTTTGAGTTTGAAAAGTCAAGAAATTGCAAGAAACATTCTTTTAGATTAATCTCATAAATTTTCTAGAAAAAATTTGGAAATTTCTGAGTTTGAAAAGTACAAAAACCGCCCGAAAAAACTCAGAAATTTTAGATTAATCTCATAAATTTTCTAAAAAAATTTTTTTTTTTGACTTTTCAAAGTCAGAAAATTTCCAAAAAGTCCAAAATTGAATACTTCCTTCAAACTCAGAAAATTTCTTGTTTTTTGTTTTCCTAGAAAATTTCAGAGATAATCTCAAAATGATTGATTTGGTCGTACACAGAAGTATTAAAAACACCAGCTTTTAAATAAAACCTGATGTTTTTTCAGGAGGAAAACGATCCACACAGTTTTATGTCAAAAGAAGGTGCAGAAGTTGCAGCCGTACCTTATCCAGTATATATTTGTTGAGGTAGGGCATATAGCCATGGTTAGAAACCGGACCATCGTCATCATCCTGGAAGTGCTCCTCCAGGGCAACCGGGTCATGTGGGATGTTCAGAACAGTGTACAGGTTGTGGGAAAGGACCTGAGGATGAAGAACAAGTATAAACGTATCACTTTAAATCTCCTTATGCTTCTGCACACTGCGATGTTTCCTCACAAACGAACACAGGCAGCTTCCAGTGGGTGGAAGCATGTCAGGACAGCTGTCTGCTACTTCCTGGGATTCCTCTGAGCAGCAAAGGCATGTGGAGACTGGACAGATTAAGATAAAGCTTACTGAAGATGGAAAAACTGCAGAAAAAAAGGTGCTGACTTCCCCACTTTACCCCTGACAGTAGAAATATTGAGTCACCGTTTGTTTCTAGGCCACAGGAAAAAGGCTGGACTTTGAGCTTGGATCTGTTCTCATATCTCTGTTGGTAGAAGTTTTAAATATTTGTCCTCAAAAGGTGTGTTTCAGTGTTGCTTCACATACCACAAAACACAATCTCACAGGAAATCTGCCATAGTTATAGTCTTTAGTTTGGCTTTGGACATGCGAAATAAAAAGTAAAAACAAAAAAACCCCCAGAAGAAATCAGTCTGAGCCTGATTATTTCTGTAAAATTGGTCTCCGCTTACCTTTAGCTGAGATTTGGACACCTTCCCGCACCTCTCCACGTCCAGCGATGTGAACGCGTACCAGATCGACTTGAGCAGCTCGGATTTAAGGTCCATTTTCTGGAGACCGCTTTGTGAGCAAGAAGAACTACATTTCCGAGCGGTGCGCCTCGTTTTTTGTTTTTTTTTACGCAGCGGGGCTGATATTACAAATAACAGGGCAGAGCTCAGAGCTGGCTGCGCTCACGAAAAGAGCCCAAAGCAAACAGATGTAGGGCAAACTTAAAGAGGCGGAGTAAACGGAGATAACGCCTAGAGTTCAAAGCTGTAGGCTCGCTTCTTACAATTTTACTCATGTTTAAGATAGAAAACGCGCCTTTACGCACAGTTTTCATCAGTTCGCGATACATATGCGGTCTACTATGGAAAGTTGGAAGCATAATATTTACATTTTGGAGCAGTTGTCAGATCATGTGCGATGGTACAGAGTTTAGAAACGCATCCTTTCAGCGTAAAGCTGTTTTATTGAGACTTCAACCAGGAAATGTTCCAAGAAATGAAATGTGATTTGCCTGACGTTTATTCCGTCAGTTTTTTCATGGTTAAAGATGCTGTTCCAGACAAAACTAAAAATATTCCTCCCGGTTTAATTCAGATATTTAGTTTGTGATGTACAACTCATTCAGCTTAACGTTTTGTATATAATCAGAAACTGGTTTTGAAGTATGTTTCTGATTACTGCTCTGTTGTGACTCCAAACAAAAGTGTCAGAAGCCTTGACCAAACTCTGTCCCTCTTGAATCAAACTTAAAGGGACCTGTTATGCAAAATTCCCCTTTTTCACATTTTTTATACTTTTATTTGGGACTCAACTGCTTCCAAAAACAGGCCAAGAACTTAAATAAACAAATAACTTATTGTGTGTTGACGTTTAGAAAATGAGCCATTTCAAAAACCTCCAGATAAAAAACAGATATACCAGAAAAACAGAAAAATATCCAACCAGAATTATGATAACTAAATGTAAAAATTTTGTGGTCAAACTGCAACTTAACCCAATATTTTTGTTTTAAGTTGTTAAAAGAATAAAGTAAATCAATAAAATCCCCAAATTAATGTGATATTCATGCTCATGATGAGAGACTGTGACCTCTGGTTTGAACTGTATCTGCTAGTCTGGTGTCCTTTCAAGGAAAATAGGTCAAACATTGGCCATGCGATCACACCAAGCCTCCACACGACTTGCTGGAGCAAAAGTAGGCTAATCAATAGAATAATTAGATCATGAAAATGGTTGTCATGGTACCAGCCTTTAAAACCAGACCTTGTACACATGAACTCAGTATATACATGTGGTTTTTACACTAACACTGTAAATTCACTGACTGATTCTAGATTTTTCATTTTCGTTCATGTTGTTTTGGAAGCCGTCGTTTATGGCCACGTAATCACCGGCGTCTCAGGTGCGAGGCGGAAACAAACCATCATTCACTCGGCTACAAGTTACATTTATTTGGCCAAAGGTCCTGAGGATGATTGGCTTTCTTCACGGCAAAGAGAATTTACAACTCTGGCACACTTCGATGAGTTTACTCTGGAAATCTGAGCTCTGTAAAATGCAATCAGCAGTGAAAAAATAAGAACTCATTGAATTCCAGGCAATGCATAGCAAGTAGTTTATTATATATATATATGCTTGATTAGTAAATCTGTGTTTGCATGCGGTCACTGCTGCATTGCAAGAGTGATTCCTCCATTTATACATTTAATCCATTCAAGGGCAGCAGACCTTGACATTTCCATCCCCCGCTCTAATCAATAGGATGTGATGAAGCAAAGATTTTTCATTTGCAGTCGACAGATATAGCTTAAAGTCTCAGTCATGCTACTGACAGGAAGAACAACAAGAAACACGACATTAATGAACACAAAATACACGTAAGCGGATAGAGTTGTGCAAAGAAATGCAAAACTTCATAATTAAAAAACACCTTTACACTCATTAGAGATGCACAAAATCCCATTTCAAGACAGTTTTCATGCTAATAATTGTACATGCGACACATCTAGGAATAAATTCCAGTTTTTCTTCTACCGATGCAGTGACATCTGGAAAAACATAAACGCTTCTGAAAGAAATATCCAGTGAAAATGACTGCAGGCGGGTTTATATACAGCATGAAAGTTTTTGTAATGGGGAAACTAAATGAAGCAGAGACGAGCCTAAATATTTAGACGGGAATTCATTCACCTTCAGGCTTTAGCTGAACAAAGAAAGCAAAGAAAATTCACATAAAATCACACAATCAGTGACACTTCTTAATATATACATATATAGATGATTTATATTCTGTTTTTATTGAACACTGTCATCACCATGGCACCTAGTTGTAGCTGCTGCAAGTTTTAGAAGTTTCTATCCACTTCCAAGGAAGAGAGACCAAAGAAGTCAGGATTCCTACAAAGTTTGGAAAAATTTGGAATATGTATTCAATATTTTTTCTTTCTCGTGTCTTTATTTCCTTTCTTTGTATCTTTTCCTCCTACCTTCTGTCTTTTCTTTTCCTTTCTTGTCCTCCTTTTCTCCTTCATGTCCTTCATTTTTTTATTTATCGTCATTTCTTCCTCCTATGTCTCCACCTTCTTTCCAACTTCGCAATGTTGTCTTTTATTCTTTCTTTCTGTATATCCTGACTGCCTTCTTTTTTTTTGCTTCCTTCTTTCTTTCCTTTCATGGGTCCGACCTAAATTTCTTTTCTTCCCTCTCTCTACTACAGAAAGCTTAAATATCTGGTACCCAGTCTTTTGGCCCCAACTTGTGCAAACGTCAAGGCTAAAGAAACATTATTTAAGGGAGAAAATGATGAGCTAGAGCTGTTTCTAAACATGAGCAGCAGCTGTTGAATCTTCTAATACTCACCTCATCAGAGCCAAATTCACTAAACAGATATAAATGTGGCAACTATAAGAACTCAAGAAATCTCTCTACTTGCATCCCAAGTACAACAATTTACAGCAAATTGCCATCTATGAGTTTTAAAGGGGACCTGTTTAAATTTTGCACATTTTTATACTTTCATTTGGGTCTTAACTGCCCAAGTGTTTAAAACAAACCCACCCAGCTGTTTTTTATTTTAGCAATATGTTAATGTTTTTGGTGTCTGGGAAATGAGCCGTTTCAAAAACTTCACAAATCAGCAGGCACTTCCTGTTACCTAGCAACCCCATCAGCGCTCTGCCTGTTACCTAGCAACCCTAGGAGTTCCAGCATGTTTGGTCAGCTGGTTTTACCACTGTACGTGCTGTACAATGGCTGCTGGAAAACAGAAGTGTTTTGTTGTTGACTTACAATCCAGAAACCACTTGCTGCATTCTTGTTGCTTGTGCAGGAGGCTCTACTTCTGCTTTTCAAAGATGCATGGTTGTATAATTGGGCATCTGTTTGCAGCCATTTTGTATGCGAGTGTAAATGTTGAGTTGGGGGCCTGGCCAGCAGCAGCAGGTTATTTAGATTTAAAGTGACAAAATGCTCTAAAACCGATCATTCATGCAGACTAAAATCTCATTATCTAAGAATGAATTTGTGGGGGAAAAAAATTTCATTAGTATGTTTTGATCAACCCGTAAATCTCTCCTAATCTGGTCTGGATAATAGGTCACATTTTTTATTCTTTCGTCCTGAACAACAAACCTCCTGTTCCGATACTTTACTTCTCTGAGATGTCATCCCTCATTCAGAACCAACCTGTCAATAGATCAGTCAAATCTTTAGTGTGCCACGACACGTCCGTGCTGTCTGGGTGTCAGTTTGTTGGCCAGAAGACAAGCCAGGGCAATGCCCCCGATCTGTGTGAAGGCCAACCCTAAAACAGTGGCAGCAATATGAAAGACGTTGTCGTTGACCAAGCTGAAGACTTTCCGGAAGCAGCCGTGTGGATGGATTCCTGCAGCCGCCACTCCGTCATTGTCATCCGACAGGAGCGGCCGATTCCTGCAACCCTTCCGCCTCACGCAGCAGCTGTCGGGAAGGGAGACCGAGGTGCCGTTCTCAGCGGGAAGGAAAGTCATGTGCTGGATGGCCCAGTCCGAATTCAGCCAGTCACGCCAACCTTCAGCACCGCAGCACTCCAAAGCTCTCTGCAGACTATCTAGAGCGTCGGCACGGCCTTCATCCTCCGTGTAGCCTGCCACGGCTCGGTGCAAGCCACTGCGAAATCCTCCGGCGATATCTTCACGGTAGAAAAGCCCAGAAAGTCCAGCGGCCAAACCGGCGACTAGAGTAGCAAGTTGGAAGAACCCATAGGCCCTCAGGACACAGGGCAGGTTTGCAGCCACCCCAAGGCAACCGAGGAACCCCCAAGCAGTAACAGCGGCCCCGGTAGAGAGAAGGATAAGTGGGGCGTTGGGGTACCGATTGGCTGACAGGGTCATGTAGTCCGCTAAGGAGATCTGCGCCCAAACACCAAGGGTGAAGATGGCCAACCCTGCTGCCCAGAATAGGCAGCTGAAAGCCAGGAGACCCAGACGGAGGAGGTGCATGACTCCCACTGGGCGACAGCAAGGTGGGGCAGCACCCACCGGCGGGGGGGCGGGAGGCGCCAGCGAGGCTTCGGAGCAAATGGACAAGGACAGACGCTGGTGCTGCTGGTGAAGCTGCTCCTCTTGGTCTTGGTAGGGAGGCAGCAGGTAGCCTGGGATGGCCGATGGTCGCCGAGGAAGAGGAGGAGGAGTGAGAAGGTTCACACCAAGCGGGGAGGAAAGTCTTCTGACCGCTAGCTGCTCCCTCTCCCAATCCAAAGCCCGTCTGCTGGGACTCGGCCGGGCCGACAGCGAGTCGTAAGGGAGTGCGGAGCTCATGATCTCCACTCAGGCTTTATCCTCTCGCCCCCTTCTCTTTTTTTTTAACACACTCCCCCTTTTGTCTTCCTTCCTTTATCGGAGTCTTCCCTCTTCCTCCTCCTTCTTCTTTACGACCGGTTATTAATCCGCCACCAGGAGCTCCAACGTCACCCAGACTGTAAATCACAATGATGGGACTCGAGTCGAGTCTTTATCTGCATCCGCAGCTGCTCTATTTATCCGTTTATTTGGAAATTGTTTTTCCACCTGCATGGTCAACGGTCCTTCAAATTTTTCCGCTGATGGCTACTTCCCGACGTCTGTCTGCTCGCCGCTGCTCCGCGCTCTGGTCAGGTGATTGCAGAGGGAGAGTAAACCGATGGACCCCCTCTCTCGGTGTGGAGGAGGTTTTCCTTCCAGGTTTATTATTTTCCAATATGGAGGAAGGCTGCAGAGAATCTTAAACACCAACAATTCTTGGAAAACAATGAACACCTGTTGGTTAATAGAAAATACATATTTTTCTGAAAGTATTTTATCTAAAAAGAAAGCATTAGTGAAACCAATTAGAGCTACAGAAATAAATCTAAATTTCCCTTCTTTCTTTGTTTTGATTATTAACAGCATAAATATTTAATATGACTGGCAAATATGGTTATGGTTAAAATACTCTAGAATTTTCCACATTAAGAAAATTAATGGAAATCACATAATGTGGCAAAAATTACACAACTGGCTTGTAAAAGTTATTACATAGGTAATGCTGAAATAAATGTTAAATTGTTGTCCAATTATCAATAAATATGGAGAAGTAATTATGGTGCGCTTTCTACACATAATTCAAATGACTAAATACTTTAAGTTGATCAGAAACAGATATGCAAATTACTACTTTGTTACTCTTTTTTGCTCTTAATGATTCATAATAATGTTATAAAAACCACAACTTGGATTCCAAAGCATAATTTAAAATGTATTTTTCTTCCAAAAGTTTTTATCTCTAGAGTTAAAGTATGTGAACCTTTTTAATATGTAAATTATTTGAAAACTTACTGAACTCCCATTGGTATAAAGAAAATCTTCTGAACTGTTGAAATAGGCAGCTATGACCATTTTTAGAGCTTTTTCAAAGAATTTCTCTTCAGTATGCAAAATATTAGCCAAAATATTTACATCCAAGTTGAAAATGTACAACTTTTTGAGTCATTAATAATAGAAAATTGAAATAAAAATACACGATTGTTGTTTTCTGTTTTCTTTTAATTTCAAATGTAGCTTTAATCTATTATTAAATGTGATAATTTGAACCCTTTTAATGCCAGTTTGATTACATTATGCAAACTTTTATAGGTATATTTTAGTTTTCTGTTGTTAAATAAAGCAAAGTAACATGTCAGCAGTGATATGAAGAGAGTAGGGTGGAGGTTATTAAGATAATTCATTATACAATAATTAAGGTTTTACAGTATTTTTAACTGGAAGAATCATCCTTTTTGATAAAAAAAAAATGGTAAGGATTAATCTGATATTTTTTCTCAGTGTTCAAGTGTGCTCACATTATAGAATATATTATTTGGTGCAAAATGTGTTATGTCACAGCAACACACAAAAGGAAAACCATGCATGTTGTTCTGCTGAGTTAAAATCTTTGCATGAATAAGCCCAAACAAATCCAACAGCATTTTCTGGTCTATTTTGTGATATAACTGGTTTTAATTTAGTTTTTTATTTTACATGCTGCAGCATTTTGTTATTTCTCTCAGATAAATATAACTATAAATGACCCAACATATGGACTTCACTTTGCATTAGTACCCATTATTCTATTTTCACACAGCCTTCAGTCTGTTGGGATTCACTCCAAACACCTGCTGATCTAATAATAGAAAGCCAATTTCAGACCTCTGACCCTTTTCCACTATTATTGTGCATTTATTGCACTCTGTCGGCTGAGTGGGCGACACAGTCACACGCTGGAGTCCCGTTTAATGGCTGGGCCGGTTTTATGGAGGTGATTCCTGCTCGACGAATGGCTTTCCCCCAATCAGCCAGAGCTCATTAAAACCTCTCAGTTAATTAAACTAATTCAGATTATGCCTTTTATAAGGAGGACCATAACACTGACATTATGGCTGATCGGGAAATATGTGGATTCCGGAGATATAGCAGCAAAATTTGGAGGTCAAACACTTTTAAGCTGTTGCACTATTATCCGCCAAGTAAATCATTCATTTACTTCTTTGAATAAGGAAAAACATCACCTGACATAAAGAAAAAAAAATCCCAAAGCCAGTGGACTTTGTTTCGTCTTTTTGTTTGATTACCGGTTAGAATTATCAACATTAATGTTTCACTTAACTGTACTTCTAGACAATGACGTCTTACAATGTTAAGGCACATATAGCTTAAATTGAGGGTAATATCATGTTTACTTCAAACAAATAATAAATAAATGTAGTCACCGAGAAAAAGATTTCTGACAAAAAAAATAATTTTTCCACATTAATTTCCCACATTTACAAGAAAAACAAATTCTTCATAATTAAAGGCAGAAATGTAATATATGTTGTTTGTCTGTTAAAGATTATGTTTATACTACAAAACATTAAGAAAATGAAGCAAACATTCATGGAGCAAGAGTCATTTATTGAGCTCATCTATAATTTTAACTTACAACATAATTGCAAAGAATAAAAATACAATGTTGGATTGATTTCTATCAAACAAGTTAAAAATATATTTTTCCACATTATTTATCCACAGGTTGATACATTAAATGAAGCTATAACTTCACACATACAACATTCGATTATCTAAATGCCTCCTTATTGAGGTCAGCAGCTTCTATATGAGTCTCCTTATGTTTGTTCAGTTTGGACTTTGATGGAAATGTTTTCCCGCACAGCTCGCAGGTCGGCTTCTCCCTCCTCTGCCCGGAGTGGCTGCGTTTGTGGCGCGCTAGCTCCGACGAGCTCTTAAACCTGAGCTCGCAGGTGTCGCAGGGGTACGGCCTCTCCCCGGTGTGAATCCTGCGGTGCAGCTGAGCCTCACCGAGTGTCAGGAAGGACTTCTCGCAGTGTCCGCAGGGGAATGGCCTCTCCCCGGTGTGGATGAGGTTGTGTCTGGTTAGGGCGTACGGTTTGGAGAAGCCCTTCCCACAGTGAGTGCAGGGGTATGGCCTTGCACCGCTGTGGGAGGCAATGTGCTCCTGCTGGGTTTTTTTGCTCTTGAATCGTTTCTCACACTGCGGACAGGAGTAGGGTCTGTCGTCCAGGTGCGACCTGTGATGTTTGGAGAGCTCTCCCTGCGATAAAAATCCCTTCCCACACTGCGAGCAGAGGAACGGTTTCTCCCCCGTGTGCATCCGCTCATGCCGGGCCAGCACGGATGCCAGCGTGAAGCTTTTGGAGCAGTGGGCGCAATGAAAAGGTCTCTCTCCGGTGTGAACCCGGAGGTGCTTGACCAGCATAAAACGGACAGAGAACCGTTTGTTGCATTGCTTGCACTGATGTGGTCGCTCCCCAGTATGAGTGGATAAATGTCGCTTAACGTCAGACCTGCGGGTGTACGTTTTCTCGCAGTGTGGGCATTTGAACTGCCGCTTCACCCGATGCGCCTGCCTGTGCTGAGCGCGGGCCAGCAGCGTGTCAAAGCCGTCGCCGCACTGCTGGCAAATGTAGCGCCTGATGCTGACGTGTGACTTCCTGTGCTCAAGCAGCCCGTCGTCAGTGGGGAAGCTCCTGCTGCAGATGGAGCAGATGTGAGGCAGCTGGCTCTCCGACGAGTGCGAATTCTTGTGGTGAACGGTCAGCGCCCGCAGGTTGGCAAAGGAGCCGCCGCACAGCTGACAGGAGAAGGAAATCGCCACGCCGTGATGTTTGTTCTCGTGCTTCGCTAAATCCCAGGAGTGTTGGAAGGTTCGGTCGCACTGTGAGCAATGGAAGGGTCTCTCCCCTGTGTGCGTGAGCTGGTGTCTCCTCACGTCAGACGTCCGAGTGAAAGTTTTCCCGCACGTTTCACACGTCAGAGATCTCTTCCTGCTGTGAGCCTGAGGACCGCAATCTTGGCTCTCGGCGTTTCCTTTAGGGAAAAGCTTGATGGATGTGAATATTTCATCTGAGCTGGACGGGGACGGGATAAATTTCTCCCCTATGAAACTCCTATACACATTGGTGCAAACGCTCTGCATGTGGAAGTGAGGAAGACTGGTGTCGTCCGAGACGTGGAAGGGACAGCGAGAGCAGGTGAAGATGATTGACATTACCTCGTCTGAATAAAGACAGAAAGTAAAGAGTGGGATCATTTAACATTTACGTAGTCAATGGCACTGCTGGTTAAGAGTCTCACTGCAAAAAACCAAATCTTACAAAGTATTTTTGGTCTAGTTTCTAGTTCAAACGTCTTAGTGGACATGAAATAAGACAAGATTTATGGGCTTGTTGTAAGTCAATAACTCCTAGATATTCATAAAACATAACAAGTTCCACTGGCAACTTCTTTCACTTGTGAAATGGGAAAAAAGTCTATGCTTAAGGATGACCATTAGCACCCTCTGCTGAAAGGAGGCCAAACTACAACACTAAATGACGGACTAAGCGGACATTATTAGTTAATCAACTGGAACTAAATTTAATTTAATGAACCATTAATCAACAATCAGTTGTAAATTGATTAGCTGTATTCATCCCTTCTTTGAAGTGTTACAGGATTAGTGTAAGAGCTGCCCTGTTGGCAAAAAGTTGTTGTATAACGTCTTTCTAGTGGGATTATCAATTCAGTTCTTTGACAAGTCAGGTTACCTTTGTCTGTTCCTTTGACTGCAACCACAGAAGGGTCAAAGGTCACATCAGCTGCACTCCTGTGAAATAAAAACCCACAATAAAAAAAACTTTCAGATATTTTTCAACAACTTGAAAAACAGGTTGCAGATTAATCAGATTTGCCAAAAAAAAAAACTAATCTAGAAAATATGTACTTTCTGTTAGCAGCGTAGTAAATAAATTTAATTAGCTTAGTTGACCACTTAAACCAAATTTAATTAAAAAAAAAATAAAGCAGCTGTATGGAGAACAACACTATTATAATTATATTAAATATAGGACCTATACCCAACTGTCAGCGGTAGCATGCTATTAATATTACATTATTGTTAAATACTTGCAGAAAAAATAAGTACGTTTTTTGCTTTTTTAAAACTTGCAATAATGTTTAAAAGACATTCGAAATCTATGCTTCAGATTTTAGGACAAAAATGTGTAATTCTTTAATTTTCTGCTCTGTAGAGTTTTTTTTGTAATGGTTGCATTGTATTTGTTGAGCTCAAACAAAGTTAACATAAATGAGTTAGACTGCATTATGGATCTAAAGGGATGTAAATGCTGCAGCTATAAGAAATAAAGCTCACACAAGCTGTATAAATTGAAATTGACAAAACAATTATAGCAGGAATGTTTCTGTACGTTTTTATTGCGTCGTTCTTCTCTCCTGCTGTCATCTTCATTTCCTCCATATTCTGCCATCTTGGCAAACCTGTCTGTGAACATGTGGAGGTGCAGATGTCGGGTTCCTGCAAAGCAGCTGCTTCACTGAAGACATTTGTAATGTCCTGGTGAACGACAGGCTGGTAGTTGTCCACAGCTTCTATCATCTCTGTGTCGTCTTCTGTTGTTCTCTCTGTTTTGTCCTTTGTTTCATCTGATGCATACAACGGCCCAATCTCACTTCCTAAGCTCTCCTTCCTCAATGCAAATGTTTTGGTCAAAGTTTCCAAAGCTTTAGCGACACCCGCAGCTTCCCCGGTTTCCTCCTCACCACTGCCGCTCACACCTGCACTCAAAGCGACTATTTCTTCTTCGTAACACTCTGTCTGAACTTGAATCTCAGGTGATTCTGCGTCCAGATCAGACGCTCTGACTTCCACTTCGGTGTAAAAGGCTACAATGCTGCACTGCCCTGCCTCTGCCAGAGTGATACGGGTCAGCGTGTTTGCGTAGTTGTGAACAGAATCCTGTCCAACGGATAGATTTGTCTTTTGTGAGGGAGGAACAGACAGAGCAGACATGATACAGCTACCAGTGGTAGAACATGGCCCATCTGTGAAGGAAAAAAAACTATTTTATTGAAGAATACTTCCAAATGGTGTGCTGTTTCGTCTTAACTCACATGTCATCTTCAGTAATCCTGAGCTTTTGTAGTGCTTGAAGACAGAGCTTAGCTCCTCTGGTGATGATTGGATGCAGTCTTCCAAAACAGACGGAGCAGAGATGAACCAGGCGGTCGTCTGCAGAAACAGAGCAGACCTATTAAAGGTGACCTACTAAGCTTCCTTGAACATGTCAGGATAGGTCTATGGTCTAAACAAAACATGTTCATTACCTTTTTGCACAAAATTATTCTTAGATAATGGGAAATCAGTCTGCTCAGTTCTATGTATTTTGAGCTGCTTTAGGGTCTCTGGTCACATTAAATCCAACTCAACGCACATAAAAATGCCTGCAAACAGATGCACAATTATACAACCGTACATTTTTGAAAAGCAAAAGTGGAGCCTCCAGCACAAGCAACAAGAATGCAGCAAGTGGATTCTGGATGGTGAGTCAACAACAAAACTCTTGTCTGTTCCAGAAGCCATTGTACAACGGATACAGCAGTAAAACCAGCTGACCAAACGTGCTGGAATTCAGCGGTGGTTGCTAGGTAACAGTGGAGTGTGACTCAATGATTGGGAGGTTTTTAAAACAGCTTCTGCATTGAGTTATTGAGTATTGGTGTTTTTTTTAAATACTTGGTCTGTTTTTAGAAGCACTGAGATCCAAATGGAAGTACAAAAATGTACAAAATGTGAAATTTGCAACACAGGTCCACTTTAACTCTCTTATTCTCAAAAATAAACCTTAAAACAAAAATAAGCTGAATACTTGTGCTGCCTTCCAAAAAGAATAATATCTTTTGAACATGTTCAGGCTTTTTTTCCTTACAACCACAAACTTTTTTTGTTGGGATTTTATGTGATAGTGAAAGGAAACCGAAACATGTTTTTAAAAAATCTGTAACATGCATTGGTGTTCATCCGCCTTTACGATGATACCCTAAATTAGAATAAAGTTGTCATTAAAAGTATTGAAAAACATGCATCATTTTCCTTACACTTCCCAACCATACACTACCTTACATTGGTCTGAATATTTTTGAACGGAGCAGTACCTGCTTGAGGTCCGGAACCGGAAGTAGCTTCTCCAGCTTTGACAGCAGCTCCCACAATAACACCTGTAGCGCTGCATCGTACTGTTGACCATATTCAGCAGGGAACACCTCCTGTCACAAACAATTTAGCATCTTTAAAACTGTTTTCTTAAATCAAAGCAGAGAAATTATGAATTCAAATCATCCTCACCTGGAAAAAATAGCCCCGCTCTGCCGGATCTTTAAGCAAGCTCTGAACAAGTGCAACAAAAGTCAACTCGGTCGTTTTAACATCTGGATCCATGCACTGCTGCGGAGATTGCATCGTTAAACAAGTGTGAATTAAACCGCTAATAGTTATTTTTTTTAAACTCACATCTGCAGAACTAACAGGCAGCCTCTCCAAGTAACTCTGGATTCCTTGTGCATCGACTTCTCCTAAAGCAGAGCCTTTGCAGAGCTCCAAGATCAACTGGAAATGCCAATAAATTGCGTTACTACAAATATGAGAAAGAAAAACATTTGCTTGCGACACAAACTTCTGCTGACCCTGGCTCTTAGGCCGAGGAGGAGCTGTGCTCTCTGTTGTTGGTTGATCAGGTGGGGCACTGCGTCCGTCACCATGCACACAAACTCCTGCACCTTCCAGTAGTTCATCACGTCCTTCTGCTTCACCACATGCCACATGGCAGCAGACTGAAGCTGCAAAGGGGGAACCAGAAGGCGAAGGGATGGCGAAGGCAAGCATGGGTCTGGAACAGAAAGGTGTAGTGTGAACAAATGCTCTCTAGAGGGCAGCAATAAGTAACTCAGTAGGAGTTTGCAGAGTTTCACTTGCAGCTATCTTTTTAATTTTTTTGATTTTTTTAAATACTTCACAGTAATTGCATATTATAGAAGTAGTAATCTATATAAACAAGACAAACACACAATTATATATATAATTCAGTTCGATATGTGATCATCTGAGTTGACCGGTTATGAACTGGAATCATTCCTGGACAGACCTCATTTAATTGCGCCGACTAATAAATTAACAGTTCTCGTTTAAATAACAAACTGTAATATTTAATAATGTAAAAAAGTCCCAAGGAATATGACGATCATTTCCATTGCGCAGCAGGGTGGTTGTTTAAAAATGTCACGATTTCATTGAATAGACGGGCCCCAAGTCTCAGATTAGTAGTTAAAATATAGTCAGCGATTAGTTTAATTAAAAGCATTTCAGTCAGATACATACCGATCATTTTCTGTTTTGATTTGAGAGCCTCCATTAGCGCGCAAATAAATCTGCTATAAAATATTTTTGTTTCAGCCGGTTGCGTTGTTAGAACGCAATCGTCCCTTCCTCAACTCCCCTATCGAATTTCCGGTTTTCATAATAAAAGCCTCAATAATACGACACTATTTTTCTTTATTTCTCCCAAATAGAGTACCTACATAGCCTACATTATCTAGACCGTGTGTAAAGGGAGTCAATTTAACGATACGTGGTTGTTAAAGTCGAATCAAATGAGTTTTTAAAAAACTGCGTCTTCAAAATAAAACACATTTTGGGCGACGTCACGACGCAAAGGTCACGCATTTCGGAGTCACGTGAACGGGTCACAGCTTTCAGCCTTTCCTCCCCTTAATATCTTATTTTACCTACAGTTTCGAAAAGCCGACATGGATGAGGACGGTCTGCCAATCGTTGGTTCTGGAGTTGATCTCACTAAGGTTCGTGTTTTAAACTCGTTGGTTGTCATTTTAAAAGCTGACTGAGGAAGTAGAAGCTCAACGAAACATCAAGTGATGTTTAGGATGTTCCCAGTTTCTGCAGGGAAAACTCTGGCTCGTTTGTAAGTTACTTATAGTTGTCCACTTTTAAATTATTTTCAGACTGACATCGATTATAATCCGTCGTTCGGTGTAATCTTTGTCTTCCAAAAATATGGCAGTTGAATTTTTCCTACTTTTTTGAGACGTTGCAATAAACTTAAATGTATTTTATTCGGATTTTATATGATATGCCAGCATAAAGTAGCAACTAATTAAGTAACTGGAAGAAGTAGACCTAAATAAATTATTTTTAAGGGGTGGGGGTGTCTTAAAGTGCGTCCATTTCAAATTCAAATTCATAGATACTCTATTTATCCCAAAGGAATAATTAACGTTGTCTTAACTCATATAATCTTCAAAGAATTGTTGTGATGTTGTAGCCAGGTAGGATCTCCTGTAGCAGTCAGTGCTGCAATAAATCTGAACGTGGAAACACTTTTTTTCCGCATCATACCAGTCACATAATCACCAACCGGATGTTGCCACTGGAACAAACCATGAAGAAGAAGACGACAGGAAGTAGTTGGAGGATCACAGAGTGGCGTGTTTTTATGACTTATCTGTGAACAGTGTTATACATGTGTGGTTATAATTTTTTATTTAATGGAAACACTGCAATTGCGAAATTGTTTTTTGACCAAGTTGTGCACAGATTTGAAATGGAAACCCAGCTACTGTCTTATGATCGTCCTTTCTTTATGTCTGTTTGTTGTCATCATTTTTTAGACTCTTGTACTTGCAGATTTCCTGTCAACTATGAGTAGATTCCTTCATCTCTGCTTTCTGCTTTCTTAGGTTCCTGCTATACAACAAAGGAGAGTCGTCGCCCACCTCAATCAGTTTGTTGTGCACACAGTTCGCTTCCTTAACCGATTCTCTACTGTGTGCGAGGAGGTTTGTGCACTTCTTTTCTTTTTCTCTATTTTAGAGGATGCATTTATTGTCTGATTGAACTCACTAATCATCTTATTTTAACCATTCCACCACAGAAACTTTCAAATATTTCCCTTCGCATACAACAAATTGAAACCACTTTGTGTATTTTGGAGGCCAAAGTAAGTTCTGACATAAAAAACAAGTAGTTTTAATGTATGTTTGCCATTTTGTTGATGGATTTATGGTCTTGTCTGAGCAGTTGTCATCCATTCCTGGACTGGAGGAAGTCACAGTGGATGGACTCAACCAGCAGCAAAGTGTCCAGTCTAATGGGCCGGTTAGCGCCAGTCAGAACCAATCAGACGGTACAACAGCAGGAGGAGCTCCTCCCTCACAGGTAGGAACACAGACCCAACCACAAACAAATTTATTGACTTATTACAAATATTTTTGTATTTGATTATTGCTGTAGCTGCAGATTTAATAAAGAAAATAAAGTTACTGATCATTATTTGTGATGTGCACAAACTTTTATTTCTTGTAGTTCAGCTCTAAAGCATTTTTAAAAACCAAATTCTTAATTTTGCGGATAATGTTTGAGTTTTTAAAAAAATATTCCTTGTAAAACTAATGTTCTGTTGAGCCACTGGTACAAAATATTAGTAAATTTATACCTCTAGCTATTGATTTGTTGTTTTTTTCACACATTCTCACCTTTATTTCATATTTTTGGGTTAAAAAATATGGTTAAAATAAAATTCAGAAAAATTAAAATGAAAAAAGTGGAATTTGGGAAAAAAATAAAACAGATTTAACAGGATCCTATATTAATTTTGAAGGATTTTCCTGTCTTTTTGGTTCCTTGGTCCTTTCCTTTCAGATGAAAGAAAATTATTTAGATGGATAAGGAAAAAACTCAAATATCAGAAAAACAGAGAACATGTTTTAGTTGAAATTGTTGCCAAAATAAAAACTCTTGTTTCTGTATTTGAATGCAGTTGCATCTTTCACCGTCAAATTATCGTGTGTATCAAAGGCTTCTGGTTTTGTGAAGAACTGTTTGCGTCTTTTTGTGCTGCAGCCCAGTCAGAGTCAACCAGAAGCTGCACCTGCACCAGAAAAAGCAGAAGCGGTTCCAGAGAATGTCATGACTGTGGCTAAGGACCAACGTTATGCACGTTACCTGAAAATGGTTCAAGTGGTAAGATGTTATGTAATATTATTATTAAAAAAACCTTCCTTAAAGAAAATGTGTTTCTTAAAAAATATTTTTAATTATGTGTTTATCCAGGGAGTACCACCAATGGCTATTCGTAATAAAATGCTTATGGAAGGTTTGGATCCAAACCTGCTCGAGTAGGTTTCATTTTTTAACTCTTGAGTCTCAAATTGACAGTTTCCTGTCAAATAAACTTGAATTTAATGATATTTTGCCAACAACAGCACACCTGACGCGCCGGTGCCTAATGGAGCAGCAAGTAGCACAGAGAATGAGGATGTTCCTGCCACCAGCTCTGACAGCGAATCATCGTTCAGTGACTGATCTCTGCCTCTGCACAGCTCCGTGTTCAAGGCCGTTCGTTGCAACGTTCGCATCCTGCAAGCTGTTTGCTGCCTCAGATTGGGAAAATGTTCACATGAAGGTGCTTAAATAATTGTAATCCTTCTGGAAATGGTCAACAATCCTTTTGCTGCTTGTCAGCAACCTAACTTTATATTTGTTTTTCAGTTGTTTGGAATTATTTTGGATTGAATCACATCGTTCAAACACGGTACCGTTTGTACGATGTAGTAGTTGGAGTCCTGCTTTCACATAAAAAGCGACTATTTCTGTTCAAGTTAGTATTAAAAACGACGCAGTGGGAGATGAACTTTGACCTTAGGAGCTATTAAACATTTAAATCAAGTCTCCATATCAGCAACACCTGTAGCGCTGTGCAGTGCATTAAGGTTTGGCACCGAAACACGAAATCCTCCTTATTATTAGTGCTGGTTTGAATTGAGATATTTGCTGCATCACAAAACCGATTGTAAGATTTACCAGCTAAACTTTTCTCTCTCTGGTATTTAGGATTAATTTGGCTCATAAATCTTGCAAAAAAAAATACAGTTACTTCAATTTGTTAGAGGAAATTAAAAAGATTTAAAGCATTTCCTTAATTTCATGACATCATGAAACTGGAAGTGTTTATATTGGGGAAAAAAAATCTTATCCTGTTGCACAAACTTGACTGTATGATATTAGGTACTTGGATGGACATAAAACCAAACAATTTAGTTTTATGTTATTTCATCATTATAATTTCTATATAAATTAAACATAAATTCTTCCTGATGTTGCTGTGTGAGTCAAAATAATTCACCTTTTTTTTAAGTTAAATGTAATAAATGTATTTTCTGGTTGTTGTACTTCAGTAGCATAATCATTTAAAAAAATATCATATTAAGGCCACCAAACTTGTTGAGGTTATATAAATAAATTAATTGTTTATTTCAGAGATATTCTTGCACTGAAATATCTGCAGCTCTAACAGTAAACTTTGTACATTTTTAGTTATTGGTAAAGATTTATTTTCTTCACAAGTTGATTTTCTGTCTCGCTTTATTAGTATGAACTCTTGTGTTTCCCATTTTGAAGCAGAAGAGAAATGGGTCTTTTCGTCACATCAAATTTCAGACTAATTTAAGACAAGTTAAAGAATTATTTAAAACATGCAATTGCATTTTGAGTTTCCTATAAATTAGAATATGCTGCTGCAATTTATTTTGAGTCTTCAGACATTTTTACAAGGGGTCAGTAAGTTTGGAGTGCAAAGTATTACTGCTTTATTTTGTTAAAAAACATTTTTAACCAAACCTTCTGTCTTGTCAGGAGGAAAAGCACTAACACTACATGAGCAGTCACTAATTAAACATACAAAATATAAAGAAATGCTGTTGATTAAAGATGAATGTATTCATACAAAACGTGGAGTTTATTTTTCAGATGTTTAAAATAATCTTTACAGTACATTTAGTCAAGTACGACAGTTTGATGGATACAGTTAAATTTTCTCTTGCAAAAACATTTGTAGTGAAGGTGAGTTTTGTCCACATAATCTGGAATAATGTATAGGATGACTTATAGTCATAGTTTGAACAAAAATAAACATCTAAGTACAAAAACTGGATGAGTTTATATGCAGACTGGATATGTCTCACCTCTTATTGTCACTGAATAACGTAAGAAAGGCACTTTAATTCTTAAAAATATTCCATACCGTACTTTTTTATTACTTTGTGTCACACTAAGTTTTCAGTCTCTTCTTGATCGACTCAAGGCCTCCACCTTGGTGGTTTAAGTTCAGGAAATGATGCATAAGTATCTTTTTACGCAGCGTATGTACAATATGTCACGTTACTCTGCAGTCAGCGATCTTTGATGCATAAAAACCTTAAAATAAATTAACCTTTGGTTGCAGTGAAGTAACCTCACCCTGAAAAATTGAGAAAAATCCAACCTTAAGTTTGAGCATAAGCATTGAAAAATTCTCAACACTAAACAAATTTGATCCAGTGTTAAGAAATTGTTTTACCACCAAAAAAAAAACTTGGCACAATTGTTTTCCTCCTAAACAATTCCTTTAAATAAAAGATTAAACATTTTTGTCTGCTCTACCTTTTTAATCTACAGTTTCAATAAGCGTATTCATGACTTCCTGTTTCCTTAGGGTATATATTTGGCGTGACGCACATGGCTGCTTTTTAAAATGGTAAAAACAAAACATGCCGTTCAAGTAAGACAGGATAGTTACAACTAAATACTAGTCTAAACTGGCTCCTCTCTTTTAAAAATTATAAACTAGAGGAGGAACTTCTCATCTTGCAATTGTGCTACTGCAACAAAAGTTAAATTTATTTCTAAAAACAACTTGAACACAGTCGTACAATATTTGTAAAGGAAGCACCAAATATAAGAACCTTGATTCAGTTTTAGCGTTTTTTTTCGTTTTTCCTCGGGAGCTGCATGTGTCACGTGTAAAATGTGTGATGAACTTCTCTTATTAGTGGCCACAGGTCTCACAGGACGTGTCACGATGCTGTGGCAACTGTCAAAGTGCAAAGTGGTGCTTAAACAGGAAATAGTTAATACTCGGATAAAATGACTGTATAAAAAGGTAAAAAAAATTAAATAAAATATACACCGGTAATGATCAGGCATAGGAAAATATTGTGTGAAACAATTCAAGTAGCAAAAATACATGATTGTATAAAAAGCTCTAGTGCAAAAAATTACATAAAATACACAAATTCATTGAAATTAAGTTGGTGATCATCTAGTCCTCATATTCTGTCCTGACTTGCAACTTAAATATCTGCAGGAAAACAAAAAAAGAAGGAGCTTTTAGAAAACAATAAAAAGCAAAAACATTTCTGACTGACGGCCTGTGATACTCACTTTGAAATCGTCAATGTATGTGAGGAAGAAGCAGACGAAGCTGAAGGCAACGATCCACTCGCAGACGGCGCTGGCGATGTGGAACGGATAATCCTGCATAGAATGAATAAGCCACAAATACACAGAAATATCTGAATGAGTGGATTACTGAGGTATTGATCCAAAAATATTCTATATTTTTCACTCTTTTTGTATGAAATATGAACCTTCTTTTGGCACTAATGGAACCCCATATTCTTTGACCAGATGACCCATTTAACAGAATAGAAACCACAGAATAATGGAGACATTGCTTACGATGTGAGATGTTGACTCAATATTTCCACATTTACTTGACACACTTTTTTGTGACGTGCAGCACCCACACATCATGATGCTGCCACCTCCGTACTTCACAGTTCAGATGGTGTTTCTCAGTCTTAGTTTCATGTTAATCTGGATTTTGTATTTTGTGATTATTTACTGTTTTCTCAATATTTTTGTTCCAGATTTAGTTTATTCTTTTGTTTCCAGATTCCTGGCGTTCAGTTGTTTCTTCGTCTTATTTATGTAGTTAGATTAGAATTGGTCTCTTTTTCTTCAAGTTTTTTTTTCTCTAAAGCGCAGGGGTCAAACTTGAGGCCCTGGGGCCAAATCTGGTCCGCTGTAGATTTTTATGTGGCCCTCTAGACTCTAAATTACATCAATAAATCCTTCCAGTTTTTCCACAAACCTGCAAAATTCACACAAAATCAACAGACCTTCACATATTTTTTTTATTTTACTGAAAATTTTCTCAAAATTGGTCAAAGACATTGAGTTTAATAGATTGCTGCCTCAACCTTACTTGATATTATACTCTGTAACTGATTTGAGCAATAAAGTCACATTTAACGTCATACATTAGCGCAAATATTGCAAAAATTCCTTACAAATATTTCAAAATCTGTAATTTTGATTGCAAAAATCAACTAACGCAATCACAAAATCCTGGGGGGGAAGCTGTTTTTACCCTTAGTGCCAAGATAAATTAGTAAAAATAACAAGGTGATGGAGGAGAGAGGAACATGTATATCCTTGTCACAGTGTTCAACAACGTGCATGTATTAATAAAGTGTTGCAGATACATATATATAATATATGCATATTTTGTAAAGAAAATATACATACTGCTTTTTTAACTTTACCTCAAAGCTTCAGTGGCTCAAAACTTTCAAACTATATTTCTCACGGTTTCAGTCGCATCAAGTGCATATTACTAATCAAGCTGTCACTTTCATTCTGACAGTAAGAAATATAAATGATGATTACAGAGAATAAAAACTCAACCTACCATGTCATATGGGTGCCTGTGGAGGGTGGTTTGTTTAACGAAATACGCACAGATCACAGCTGAGTTATTGGTTAAGGAAAACTTGCACAGAGCTGATAACGACACAAACACACATCATGCAGCTTAAAAATAAACTTGGACAAACCAAACCAAGCAGCTCCAACAAGGATACTGGGAAAAAATGCAGCTGCAGCAATTATTGCGATGAATAAACGGAATCGACACACACAGATGGACGACCCATAAGGAGACGCTTGGAAAGACATTACAGACTGCAGGATTATGTAAACAACTCCAGAGACGAAAAATACAAACGCCCCCAAATCATGGACTGGCGTCACTGCTGTTTCCTGGAGGTAAAAAGAATTTTAAAAAACAACTAAAGGTCACATTATGTGATATTAAATTCTTAACATGTGGAGGAAGAAATACCTGGAAAGTAGCAACGATGCACATCCCAAAACAGGCGGCAAACCCAAACCAGAGCGCGGCTTTATTCAGGCCCGGTTTGACCAGGCGGTTCTGCTCAGTCAGCTTCTCCACATACTTGTATCTGGCGTATATGGTGGCCGTTCCTGGGCAAAAGTCACAGCGGGTTTAACGCAAAGTCAAAGAAAGGCTGGCTTTCATTTTCAGATAAAAAGGGGAAATGTGTGTAACATCACTGGAAAGCTTGGTTCCTCCCTTGGGAGAACCCAAAGTTGTGTAATTAAAGCAGATGATCAGTGGGAAATAATAATTAAAAAAAAACCTGCACATGAAGAAATGAAGGTCATAAGGCCAAAAATGCAGCTCTCAGGTGGATTTGCACCCGTATCACTGAGAAAACAAAGAAAGTTTTTACAGTTTTGTACATATTTTATCTAATATTTCGACACATTTGCATTTTTTTATGTATAAAACCCCTAAAGGCGTAGCATTTATATTCATTTTCAGTGCCTAAACCTTTTCACACTCATAAACTAACATATTTCTCCATTCTTTGCAAAACAGCTAAACATTTGGGCTTATGTTTGGACTTTGACTAGACCATTCCATAAAGAGAATATGCTCTAATCTGGACCAGTCCAGTGTAGCTTTGGGTTCTTCATCTCACTCTCAAGTCTAAATTCTTCTGAAAAACTGACCAACTTCCCTTTGTCTGGTGTAGAAAAGCATCCCATAGAAAACTGCATTTATACTGAGAATAAACTAACTACACACAACCTTTTTGAGACAATTGTTTCACTAGATTTAAAATAGAGGTATCAATATCAACATTTCTGAACAAAAACACAAAATATTACCAAATACTTTTGGTCTAGTTAGAGAAAATATCTTAATACACTTTAAATAAGATAATAGTAACTTTTCAGCAACACATGAGCTGGTTTTAAGTAAATAATTACTTATTATTGATTAAAAAGCACCAACTCTTCTAGTATATTATCTCATTCATGGGAAAATGTTTGGATATATGTGAAATAATCTGCCAGTGAAACTAACTACTAAATTTTTGATCAATATTAAGGAATGATTTACTATAATTATTTGCTCCTATATCTTGTAATTAAATTTTTGTCTTATTTCAAGTGTGCTAAGATATTTGCACTGGACACGAGACCAAAAATACTTGGTAAGAGTTTGTGTTTTTGCAGTGTACACTATATTTTTTCAGCTTTTTATTGGTTAAAAATCTGGAAAACAATATATTTTCTTTATTACTATGAGAAAGCAGATGTAGAATTGTAACTTCCTGTCATATTTCTATTATCTTTAAAGGTTGACGACTATTTTATGATTAAATTGAAATTAAATCTACTTTGATTTTAGAAGAATAAGCAGAGAAAAAGATCTCCATTACAATAATCCTAATAGAAATAGGATTTCTTTGATTTTTCTATTTATTATAAGCTTGTATTTCAACTTTAAAGTAAGAGTGTGCACAAATAAAAAAACAGCACTGTTTTATTATTAGAAAATAACTGTAAAAGTAACAGATGTGTACGTGCAGCCAGCTCTAAATGACTTAGAGGAAAACGAAACTAAAGTAGCGATCATAAACCAGAGTTAGAAAACCTTCTTTATTTGATTGTTTTTTAATTCTTATTCTTAAATATGACAAAAGAAACGTACCTTATATAGGGGAATATAATGTCCACATCGCCTCTAAAGAGCGCAATAATATAGGAAACGATGAAAGTGCAGGAGGACCAGACGACCAGAAACGCGGGCAGGAAGCAAAGCCCCTGCCTGAACCAGAACATCTCCAGAGGTTTTCAGCGCAACCTGCAGCAAACTTCTCTCCCTTTGAACGCGAGCAGAGGAAACAGCCATACAGGAAGAGACGGAGCGAAGTGATGGGAGTTATTGTGATATCACTTATCGGCAGACAGTCACATGCTGGGCTGAGTTAACAGGAATGAACCTGCAGGTTGTGCGCCGTCGGTGTACTGTAACCTCTTCCCCAAAGCGACTCCCTGCGGGCCCGCCTACACACACGAACCCGCGCCGCTCTCCTCTTCACTGCTGTATTTCCTTTTTCAGCCAGAGCTGCCCTCTGCGCAGTTTGCATCTGAAACGGCGCACTTTGAAGTGCAACCAATAAAGTCAATCTCGAGTTAAAATCGATTTTGCGGAAATTTGCAAAAGAAGAAAGAAACAACCTTGCAGGAGGTTTCATTGTCAGTCTGTCAGTTTCATGTGATTAACCGACAAAATGTAGAGTTTCAGGAAAATGATGCACGTTTCTCCAAAGTTTTCACAGATAAATGATCTGAAAAGTGTGGCATGCTTTTATATTTAGCCCTATTTTCTCTGCCCTCTTAATCCAGGGTTCTGAAACAGGGACCGGTGATATGGAAATTATCATTTCCCTTCTGGTTCACAGTAGCAAACTACTTTGTGTTGGTTTTTCACAAGACACATAAACATATTTCTGGCACAAATGGACCCCCATACATATGGAACCCTTTAGTTTTTCCACTTAAAATCCCGAAAAGTTTATTAGATTGCCATAGTTTTGGACAAAGAACAAACTGAAGAATATCCAAATCACTCCTCCGCCTTCTTATATCATTTAGATAAAAGTGATTTGTTATCTCCTTTTGAAACAAATACCCGACAAGCACACGAGTCTAGACTTGGACAGCTGACAGGAAATACAGCTATCACATGAAATGAAAGGACAGGATTACACAACTCAACCAGAAAGAAATTTTCTTCAGATGTGTGTTGGATGCTTCCCGAAAACAACAAGTGGGAAGGTTGCTAAACAGAACTAAATAAGATATCAACGTCTTAGAACAGAAAACTGAAAATAGTGCGCTTTGACGGTGGGAAATCCACAAATTAAAGAAATGAAACACAACTGGCAGAAAACAGAAGTCCAAACTGTAAGAAACCAGCTCAGGAATTTTCAGAAATTAATCATTAATCAGCACTTTGGAGATGATGCAACTTTTCATCAAAGGTTGAGAGCAGCTTCTCTATGTTCTGTTGTTTTATTTTCCGTTAAGAGCTTCAGCACTGGAGGATTTCAAAAGGAGTGTTTTGAGATATAAATGCGTCTAAAAATAACAAGACACAGACTAGTAGACTGGCTCTGAGGTTCTGTTGTTGCACAAACTCATTGAAGGTTGCCAGGGCCCAACTTGGCAACTCTTTAAAATATAAACACGTTCTTACTCAGGCTTGATAGCAGGAGACTGAAACTAAAGAAATCTTTGTTTACTTAGACAGATAACTCCAAACACTGGAGTATAACATTAAAAGACATAATTATTTACACTTTGCTTTTGCACATGTGCATAATTTGACCTTACTCATGCAGATCCTGCAAGGTCATTGTGAGCAAGATCAACATTTCCTCTCATTGGGCAACCAAGTCAGTTGTGTTTCCTGGCCTTAAGAAAGCTAATTTGTTATTTAATACACATTAAGACAATCAGAGTTATAAGAGCTGAAGATTTGACTTCATCTCAAGTTTTATCTCAGGTTTTAGTACATTTTAAAACTGCTATGACTTCAACACTGCTCATGTTTCACAGGACATTTTAAAGAACAAGATACTTATGTAAAATATGAGCTAAATACATGTATATTTATAGAGAATAGAGGACAAATAGATGAAGTGACAAATAAGGCTTTTAAAAACACATTTAAGATGGTATTTTTTGTGGCAGAATGTGTTTGATGAAGTTCAAAAACATTTCTGCTTTTCAGTTGTTTCAACCCAGAACTGTCTCGCAATGTTTGGCTGCTATCTTTTATCTGAGATGGCTTCATCCCCTGTGACACTGTTTTTGAGACACATTTTAAAGTTTTATAAATACCGACACAACATGTAAGTTCAGATAACTGCCTGGCACAAAAAGTTTGCTAATTAAAGCAATACAAGGCAAAAGGAAGAAGGACGAAGATGAAAAAGATAAAATAAACTGACAAAAACCCTTCAAACAATGCCTATAAATCCCCCAAAATATGTTACAATGATACAATTTGAAAATAAATATAAATTTAAAACTAATTGTGCGTTAAGAATCAAAGCAATGAAGCAGAGTCTGTATTTTTTAAAATAATTTGTTTAATATTTGTAAACAAATATCATTACAGCCTAAAATATGGAATTCTGACTAATAAAAAGAGAAAAATATATTTTTTGAGAAGGTGATATCTTATAAAGCAATTTCAAAGGGTCCCATAACTTAAGTTGCAAACACCTAATTTTGTTTACAACTAAATTAGGCTACTTGCCCTGCCAATAAATAAGAGATATATCAGCTAAAACAAAACACATTAACATTTTTGACACTTTCTCATTTAGTCAATTAAATTCAGGGTTGAAAATTTTGGTGCAACTAAGTATTAACTGTAATTTGATCGTCAATAATTAAACATGTAATTATTCCTTTGTGCAGATCCAAAGCAAGGAAAATTAGCTGTTCAAATAAATTAAGAATAATTTAATTTAATTTAATTTAATTTAATTTAATTTAATTTAATTTAATTTAATTTAATTTAATTCTTCAGAGTAACAAGAGAATGTGTTACATTCTGTAGTGGCGACTTCTCTCCACCAGAGGGCAACATAGAACCTTTGCCGGAGAAGCAGCACCTCGGTTCCAGCGTCACCGCCGCCGAAGAAGAGTGAGACGCGTCGGTTGTCATGTGCAGTCGGTCTGGCGGTCAGCTGACGCATCCTTCTCGCTTGTGATGTTTGCTTTCTTTTGTCGTTCGCTTTAACAGGCGGTTGTTTTGACTTTTTCTTGAATGAATGCAGCGCTATGCTCGACCCAGGAGAGTCATGGTCGTCGTGAACTCGGTGCTGAAGCTGCTGCAGAGGCAGACCTACACCTGTCTGTCCCACCGATACGGTCTCTACCTCTGCTTCGGGGGGCTTGTCCTCATGATCGTTTCCGCCTTTCAGTTTGGAGAGGTGAGCCTACTCTGGTTTCGCTTGTCAAGCTTGTAATGGCTTTTTCTTTATCGTTCTTTTTTAACCCTAGCAGCTCTTAGCCTCAAACCGGCCTCTCTGGCTGCTGACTAAAGACTCATTCAAACCAAATCCCAGTCAAAAAACGGCCAATTTAAGCAAATATGCTCCTTGAGGAGCAGACACGTGTTGTCCATCGGTATTCAGGACATATTTTCAGTCTTTTGAGTGTACCAAAAAATTCGTTCACCTACATAAGCTTGTAAAACATACAATCCATTGGAAAAGTATTTATACTCTTTGAACTTGTTCACATTTTGTCTTGTTAATTTAATGTGACTGTCCAACACAAAGTAGTGTGTAACTGTGATGTGGACAGAAACGGGTACAGTTTGCACACTTTACTCTGATAGTCTTAAATATGGTAGATTTTGAAGATTTTTGCACTTTAAATTACCAAATCACTGTTGGGCTTGAATATATGTAAAGCAGTGTTGGGCTTGAATATATGTAAAGCAGTGTTGGGCTTGAATATATGTAAAGCAGTGTTGTAGTAGTCTTGGTTTTGTGTCATATTTGGGATGGAGAAATGTGTTAATTGCATTTTCTCCCCATTCAGGTGGTGATGGAGTGGAGTCGCGACCAGTACCATGTGCTTTTTGACTCCTATAGAGACAATGTGGGTGGGAAATCGTTCCAGACCAGGTAAGATTTTTACATCTATTACAATAAATCATCTGGCTCCATCTCACCCTAACGTCTTTCTCTGCCACACAGAAAAATGTATATTACTGGTTTTACAAGTTCTTAACTGAAATGTATAAATATATAAAGTAAAAATAAGTCCAAAAGAAAGAAAAAGAACACAAGACTGAATTGCTTATGTCCAGAATCCTGAACTGTGGCATCATAACACGATGGCAATGCTGGATGATAAGAGTGATAGAAAAGTCGCTAGTTTGAAGAGTTAATAAGATTTAAAAAAAATCCTATAATTCTGCCCCTTTCCTCCCAAGAATACAATCAAACAATATTGATTTACACACAAAAAACAACTTTGTATTAGAGAGTTGTACAGTTTTGTGTAGAACATAGTATTAGTGAATGGAAGCAGCTGAAAGTCTTTTCTAACCAGTCTCATTGTGTTTTATTTTTGAGGATTTTGTTGAGTTAAAGTAGTATAGATTATTGATTTAATGTTTTATTTAGGTAGCTGGTCAACATTTTGTACTGGAAGAGGATAAATAAAAAGTAAAAGCTAAACAAAGCTACATATTTCTTTCCTGAGCAACTAAGATCCAAGAGTTAACGTTGATTTTGAAGTAATTGTTTCATACGAATTATAGATTTTCTGCCTCTAAATTGACATAATTGCTTTATATTTTAAATTATTTAGTTTGTCTTGTTGAAAAACAGTTGAGCTTTGCTTTGCCTTGAGAGGAAATCAAGAAAAACAGGATAAGGCGAGGCAATGTCTGAACAAACACCACACTGGATTCCAGACTTGACAGAAATCCGCATTAGGGAGATAAACAGGATCGCAGCCTTGCATCACTGATATGATGTTTTATTTAACTTTCAGGCTCTGTCTGCCTATGCCTATTGACGTTGTGTACACATGGGTGAACGGTACAGATGTGGCTCTGCTGAAGGAACTTAAGGCGGTCAAAGAGCAGCTGGAGGAGGAACAAAAAGCTCTGAGGTAGCAGACGCTTCTCCGCAACTGTTGGAGAGCAGCCTGTTTGCTGAAACTCATGTTGAAAATGAAAACTTTCACTTTCATCCCCCCCTAATGAGTTCAAACATTTCCACAATGAAAAAAAAAATAGATTAGTTCTCAGGCATTTCTTGTAATCTTGATTGTTTTAGGCTGTAGATATTTTATATATTCTTTGTAAGCACAAATTAAATGTTGTGCCCATTTTTTGTAGATTATTGTGATTTTTGTTTTTATTTGCACACAGGGAACAACTGGGAAAAAATGCGAGTGACACCACAGAGGTGCCAAAAGATAGGTGAGTCCATCTTGGTCTTTTTCACATTTTATCATGTTTCAATCACAAGAATGTACAAATCCAGTGTTTTACTAAATTAAATTATTGGTCTTTTAAGTTCACAAATGTTAAATATGTTTAATTTAATTATATTTTCAGATATTTTAAGTTAATGTTGGTTTATGCAAATGCTTTTTAGCATAAAAGAGGGAAAAAAAAGCTTTTTATTTTGTAAAGATTCCTTTATAACAACATATTTATAAAGCAGAAGTAAAAAGATGTCTGATCTTCACATTTAAAATTAAATTCTAATTAAATCATAATTAAAATCTAGTGCAACCTTGAGCGTTCACAGTTCACCCAGTTGAAGTAGAACTGTGTTATTTATGCATTAATAAAAATACTTTATTAATACCTGAAGAGCTTAAATGTCCTTTAAAGGGTATTATTCTCTATTATCTGTATTATTTTGTAGAATGAGTTGAGCCTTTTCTATAAATTTTGAAAATTAGTAAATTCAGATACCATAGTTTAAAGCTAGTTACTTTTATATGCCTGTTATAGACAATAAAAACAGATTTTTACATAATAACTGAAGAGAAAAACTCCTATAGTGACCATTTATTGTAGCAGCCATTGTCAAAAACATTTCCTTTTTTATTCTGTAAGAACTTTTCACAATCTTTCTGCTCTTAATGAGCTTGAGCTGTTTTGAAAGACGAATAGGCAAACATTTCAGTTTCTATGTGACCCTTAACCCCAAAGAACCTGAAGTACATGCAGCGCTTTTCCAGATTTTTACCTCTACAACAATTTGGAAATCATAAATTATTTTCCTTCCGCTTCACCATTTTGCACAAGTTTTTGTTGGCCTGTCATTTAAAATCACAGTTAAACAAACTGAAGACTCTGATAGTATCATAACAAAATGTATGTATTATTTTTGTTGTGTTATGGTTTGCACTTTTATGAAATTTTCAGTCATTTTTGTCTGAATGTAAAGATTTATGTTAAGCAGTTGCTGCAGTTTGTTACATTTATCCAGTTGGGCTCAAACTGTTTTAACCAAAATAACAATGATGTCTTTGAGGTTGGGTTGTCAGAGTTGCAGGCTTTTCTCAGAGTAAAGCAGCAGCGTTGCTAAAACAGGAAGCCAGGGTCGGTTAAACCACAAGAAAACTAAATTCTGAACTGATAAGATTCCTCGAAGATAAGGTGTGGTTGTCGTTTATTTACAAATTAAACAAACCTTCTAAAAAAATATTGCACATGTGTTAAGAGACATTTTATAAACCCAGGTGATAAATAATCTGCGGACTCATTTGTTGCAAAGTTTGGACTTTGGCTTGTGTGGTTCCTGTCTCGTTCAAACTCTTCGTCTTCTTCCTCGTCTGCTTTGTCAAAGTTTAACCACAAACACCAGAGCTGCTTCATGTCAGCTGAACGTGTGAACTTCACTTTCTTCACACACAGAACGGCGCAAGCACAACACAAAGGAAGAGGGTCTCTCCCTGTATGTGCAGATGTGTTTTATTTATTCCCTTTTTCATGTTTTGTCAGTGATAAGCCTGAATGCCTGCTGTCCCACTGCATCGTGGCGCCCATGCTGGCGCTGGATCCCGCCCTGCCGGCCAACCTCACCCTCAAAGAGCTGCCGGCGGTCTCTGCCTCCTTCTCTGCTGCCAAAGAGCTGCTGATCATGAAGAAACCTTTCCACCTGCCTGTCAGCGTCTCCGTTGTCGTCTTCCATTTGCAGGCTGATGGTAAAAAGAAAAATCGCTGCTTTTGGGAGCTGAAAAGGCTTAACTTGTATTCCTATTTATGATGCAACACTTTTCAGACCTGTTGTGTAGTTTGAAAAGTGGCGCCGACATGGACTCAAATTTATCCAGAAGATAAATTTGAGTCTAAACACAGTTGTTTTTGTGTCCTTTTGTATTTTTCAGCTGATAAAGCCTATAAAGATCTTTCCAGGGAAGTCCACAAATTTGCTGTTTCGAGATGCTATCTTGTGAGTTTCTTTACCTGTTAAAAATTTTTTAAATTTAACTTTACTTCCTGTTCTTTTCTTTCTTGTGGTGCGAAAAAAGTGTTTCTACTCATTTTGATACAGCTGTAAAACAACCTTATGCTATTGCAAAAGCTTTTGTGTGTGTTTCCTTTAAGCAATTTTTTTTTGTAATTTCAATTATGAAATAGAAACACAGCTAATGATACAACAGAAAAGAAGAGGCTCAGTCAAAGTACAGACCTTGACCTGATTAAAATGTGATGGCCCTTCAATAGAGCGCTGCAGAACCAAATACGCACAAATTGAGAGTTATATCTGCTAAAAGCAAACAAAAAACAGATCTCTGACGTTTTTATTCTGTTTGTCCTTCAGACGACGGATAAAGAGGCTCCGGGTCTCATCCACATGCAGTCTCTGGCCTACCTGAGCGGCTTCCCGGCTTCGATCAAAGATACGGAGCAGTTGCGAGTCAAACTGCCGGCGGCAATAACCGGCAAGATCAAACAGGTAGGAGTGACCCAGAAATTGACGGAGATCTCTGGTGAAGAATTCAGTTCTGACATGCTGGACGTGTTGCCAGTTAGGGGGAATTACATTAAGCAAAACTAGAACATTTCTATTCCCAAAGTCTGTAAAAATAGAAAAGAATAAAATAAAATTTTGGAAAGTAGTTGGAGATGTTGTAATACTTATTTAGCCCAGCAGGGGGCAACATTGCACTTCTGATCAAAGTGCAGAAAGAGCTTTGACTTCTAAGCTGCATTTATTATGCGATCTAGAGAATGAGAGACATATTTACTTACACATAAAACACTTTAAAAAAGTGCCTTTACTGTATATGTACATCAATTCTACTAAAGCAAATTTCTAACAGTAACATGTTGTGTGCTATAAACTTTAACTGTTTATTCCTCTTAAGTAGCATCAGCACTCGCTTGATGAGACTTAAAACACAGCTAAAAATATTTTCTCTATTTTTAACAATTACTTTGATGTGAGGATGAAAGCGCTTTGTTTGGCTCGCCGTCTTGCAGTTTGAGTATTTTGGGACGCAGGAGTGCCACTAACGAGTGTGGAGTGATACGGAATAATCAAAGAAAACAAGCGCTGAGCGATCCTGCCGCTGCAGCCTGGAACAGGGTGGCTCTGATGATGTTCTCACATGGCTGATCAGTTTTAATAACATCTTTCACAACTGGCTTAGTTTATGATGAGAATACAAATAAATGTTATACAACAGGCTTAGTGAATCCGTGTACAACTGGTGTTACCTAGTTGTTATTTTGGTTAGTTAAGGATTGGTTTAGTTTAATTTAATTGATTAATTTATCCAAAATAGTCAGATTTTATTTAATTGAACACTTAAGATAGTAGTAGCTTTATATAAAATGTACATTTTACTTTAATTACAGCAAACATTTTCTTTTAATTATGTCAGTACACACCTTTTGTGTGGTAAAGTAAATTTTTACATCTGGGAGGATGAAAAGGCAATGATTCACTCAGTGGTGACACAAACTGGTAGTAAATTGTCCAGCTTATTTTCTATATTTTTTCACATTGTTTAATTTTATATGTGTATCTTAAGTCGAATAGAAGACACTTTTATTTTTCCCAAAGAGGAAATTGATTATATGCTGAGAGGGACTCCACCCAAAATGTTAAATATTGGTAAATACAAAAAAAACATATGCAGTATAAAATTATTTTTTAAAAATATGCGTAAATGGGATATTGTAAGTGATTTAAATATGACTAAATAAAAACTAAATAAATAAAATATCAAGAAGAAAACACTTTATTACGAGTTTTAAGATTTTAGCTATTCTTCTTTGAATGTATTTTTATATAAACCATCCTCAGTAAAGTATACAATAAAGAGTATAACCGTTAAATTAGATTAGACTTAATTATTTATGTTTAAAATGTAACATTTGGGTCTCTGACCAGCAAACAGTTGGAGAATAAGCCGACAAGCAGCTGTTTGGGTGTCTGATGCACCATTTAACCCACTTATTATCATCTCTAAACCAGTTGTCCCAACGTTCCATGAACTGGGCTCCAAGCTTCAGGTCATGTGATAATATCCCACGATATTCCGGCTGTAACTGTATATGTGTGTGTGGAGGGCTAACATTAGAACAACTGTTTGTTGTGGCACCATGCTGGTCTGCATGCTGAAGTATTTTTCTGAACCTGGAGAACCTGCTCGCCTTTTCTGGGTCCTCATTTGATGATTTATCGCGGCGTGCGAAGTCCAGGCCAGATGATGGACGCTCTGTTCTGTGTTGGCTGGTCGTTCCATTCTGGCGCGGCCTCCGGCTGCACAAACCTCCACACAATGCACAGTTTAGGTTTCAGGGTGTTTCCTGGTTTCGCTGGGCCGCTTCTTTGAAACAGGGATGATCTGCATAGTGCGGCTGGTGCGTTTCAGCGCTGAGAACAGCTCTGTATTTATAGCTGGTATAAGGCTGAGTGATACGCTGATGAAAGCTGGACTACAAACCCAATCACCCGCCTGATGAGTCCTGTCCCCGTGTTTGTGTACTGGTCTGATGAGCTGACATGTTTATCTCACCGGGTATTTTAAATCCCAGCTCTTGTGGTTGCAAAACAAATCCAAATCATAACCTCTGGTGGGACATGCTACTATTTATATATATTTGGAAAGAATACGTTATCTTCTGTCAGTTCTTCTAAACCAAGGGTGTCAAACTAATTTTCATTTTGGGCCCAAACAAGATCATGAAGAATTTTAAAGGGCTGGTTGTGCCAGAATGTATTTATAAAACCTCTTCACAAACTGTTGAAACATCTTTTCAGTCCCTCCAGGATTTCATGATACTTTTTCAGATTTTTGTGCAATAAAAATCTAAGCTTTTGTGGTACTAATTTGGAAATATTTGCAATTTTTCCCTTTATTTATGACGGTAAATGCGACTTTTCATACAGATCATGGGCTGTATTTTGATTTTTCCCATTAATGGGGAGCAACAGCAGCTTCTCTCATCTCTCCACTTTGGCGTTGTGTTGACTCACGTTTGTATTCTCCAGAGTTAGTCACACTTATTACTGGGTGATATGGTTAAAAATATATCCAATTTCTGATTTTAATTACTTTTTTCTTGCCTTTTTTTCTAAAATAGAAACTACAAATGCTAAAAAATATTTTCAAAAGGTGACTTTTAATTAAATAATCCCTTCTACAAGTTTTACATTGCAATTTTACCAGAAGATTGTCTTTAAATGAATAGAAAAAAGTTGATTTAATTAGATAAAGGTTCCATAGAGTTATCTGGATGTGACAAAAAGTATTAACCCCACATTTCTGTTTTTAAGTTTAGTTTTAGGGTATAAATCAAAGGAAATTAAAATATGTATGGGGTTTTTGTGTTGCTGGAGAGCTGCAAATTCTGCACAACTTCTAAAATTGGACAGAAATAAAACAGTTTTGTTTCATCTCATTCTTTTTTTTTATTAATCTGTAGATAATCTCGTCAAAACTGATTGCATTAAATCACTGCTTGCAGGATTTTAATAGTTTATCTTGGAGGGATTATCAGTATTTGTCAGATTCGAGTGAATTTGCAGATAAAACAATTTTTTTTCCTGACTCTTCCTGTCCTGGTTTCCTGCTCTGTTCAGTAACTTGCATCTCTCCCCCTGCAGGAGATGCAGTTACTTACAGACTAAATAAATAACAGTTTTTTTCTTTTTTGGTATTTTTGTAATCATGCAGCCACAATGGCAGCGGTCTGTAACTCCAGTTCTTGTTATACATTTTACAGTCGTGACAGCGTGCGTCAACTCAACACTTATTCATAGACGCGTGCCTCTCTTCACACACCTCGGCTCAGTTTGCTTTTTGTTGGAGCATTAACAGGACTATAAAGAGTCCTGTGACCCACTGCTTGTTGTAACCATGGCCACTAAATCCTTCTCACCTCAACAAGAGCTCAGAAAAAGCGTCAAGTCGAGGCAAACCATGAGTTCGTGTTCGAATCGGAAACGAGTATTTAAAGATTAAAATGAAATTAAAGGCTGTTTTTTTTATCCTGAAAAGCACATCTATCCAGTTAACTTTTGGTCTGTCATCTTCGTTTGATGCGCTGCTGTATTGATGTTTTTCTGGTTATATTTCTGTTTACTACAGTTTGAGCTGTATTCAGAGGCCAGCATCGCTCTGCTTCAGCTGAAAACCCAGCAGGATTTCACGGATCTGAGTCAGCAGGCCAAAAAGAACCTGACTCTGGATGGGAAAGAGTTGCGCATCAGCCCTGCCTACTTGTTCTGGGATCTCACAGCTATCTCCCAGGTACGCCTGAATCTGGAGATCAGTTATCTGTGAGATCCGTAGAGCTTTTTATCAATCATAAATGCACTTGCCTCTCAGTCTAAGCAGGATGAAGATGTATCTGCGAGCCGATTCGAAGACAACGAGGAGCTGCGCTATTCGCTGCGCTCTGTGGAGAAGCACGCCCCCTGGGTGCGGCACATCTTTATTGTAACCAATGGTCAGATTCCCTCCTGGCTCAACCTGGATAACCCCAGAGTTACCGTGGTGACGCATCAGGCAAGCCTCGACTCCTCCTACACCAAACTGCTCCTACTTTCAGACAGAGAGGGTTCTTATAAAGGAAATTATGCTAGGTTATGTTTGAATGTGTGTGGATATTGTCTAGGGAAGCAAACGCTTATGATTAACTCTCGATTGATGGGTTATTATTAGATAAAAATTAGTTCTACTGGAACTAGGAACTAATTTTAGTGTTGTAGTTTGACTGCCAGCCACCAGAGGGCGCTGCTGCTCATCTTTAAGCAAGCGGAGCCTTTGATTCAGTAACAAAGATGGCGACCTACTGACCGTTGATGCAGTAACAAAGATGGCGACCTGACCACAACGGAAAAGAGAAACGGTCCAAACGGAGTCCTGTGTGGGATTCAAAATGCAGTTTATGCGGTTCTGTTTAGAAATATAAACATTCAGCAAGTAAAATTTCACATTAATATCGGTCATTCAGCATGGTATCCTGTCAGAGGGGAGAACGGAGAAAAATTGTAACATGATAAAAACAAACATGGTTGTTTTGAGGCCTGTTGCGAGTTAATATGTTTAATCTAGTAAAGCTCAAACATCCCTTCAAGAGTAACAAGTTCTGTATAAATATATCTTTCTTCATGGGAAATTAAATGTTTCACATATTTACTCGTTTTCATCTTTTGTTTTTCTCTTTAACAACTTTAGAGGTCCGTGTTTTATTATGCTGCATAAACAAGTCTAAGTTTATTATAAGTATTTAACGTAGATGAGCTCACAAAATAATGTTACATCTTAATAAATTTTTTTTAAATTCAGCTTATTGTGAAAAATGTAACCCTTCATGTTATAGAAAGACTGTCAACCCTCTATATGAGGAATCTCGTATAACTTGCGTCCTTATGATTCTTTATTTCAGGATGTTTTCCTGAACCGCTCCCACCTTCCAACTTTCAGCTCTCCTGCCATCGAGACGCACATCCACCGTATCCCGGGACTCTCCCAGAAGTTTATTTACCTCAATGACGATGTGATGTTTGGCAAAGACGTTTGGCCGGACGACTTCTACAGCCACTCCAAAGGACAGAAGGTGTTTAGAGCAACAGGAAAAACACAGAAATGTTTGGTTTAATGCCACAAATCTCAACTTCACTCCTTCAATCAGGTGTACCTCACTTGGCCGGTTCCTAACTGTGCGGAGGGCTGCCCAGGATCCTGGATTAAAGACGGATACTGTGACAAGGCTTGCAACAACTCGGCCTGCGACTGGGATGGAGGAGACTGTCTTGGTGGGGACGCTCTCTCTGTTATTTATGTGTTAATAAGCTAGTTTGATGTTTAACTTATATTGAATTGTCTCCGACAGGCACAGCAGGAAACAACCGCTTTCCTGCAGGGGCCGGTGGTGTTGGGCCCGGAGGAGCCGGTGGACCGGTTTGGCAGATCGGCGGTTTTGGAGGAATTGGAGGGACGTCGTACTGCAATCAAGGCTGTGCCAACTCGTGGCTGGCAGACAAGTTCTGCGATCAGGCCTGCAACGTTCTCTCCTGTGGGTTTGATGTGGGCGACTGCGGCCAAGGTATGTTGACAATCGATTAAAAACATTCATCAGATTATCATCCGCTAGTGCTGTGATTAATCACTATGCTTAACTTTGTACACTTTAAATGTAAACATGCACAAAAATGTTTCAGAATCTCAATTTTCCAATGTTTAAAGAAGTCATTTTGTTTAAAACGTTAGTTTAGAAATGCTAACTCTAAGCTGTGCTTCAGTGTAAGGGTAATTCATCGTTTCAGTGTAGTGTCCGTGGTTTTATGCAGGCTTCCATCAGAAGGGCCAAAACACGAATAACAAAACTATTTATTTAAAACACATGGATCTGTTTAGCTTCTGAAAACTATTCATTGGTCTTTCTAGTCACACGATTAGTCTGTTTAGCTTAGCGTAGCTTAACTGTATGCTACATTTTTGGCTCTATTATGCTCTCTCTATTCAACTTATCAACTTAAAGTAAAATTTTTTGAACCATTATAGACTACAAATTGCAAACAATTGTTTAATTAACCTATGTTTTCCCTTATGAAGAGCTGTTTTTGTTCAGTACTCTGAGGCTGCTTTTTCTTCTTCTTATTATTATTATTATTAAACATCATATTAAACATCATAGTCTGGTTTTATGGAACATCTAGAGATGATGATGAAAAACCCCGACCATCCTCTTTAGTTACCGGCTTTTTCAAATTCGCTGTAACACAGACTGCTACAGGAGATCTTTACTGCCCACAGCCATCACCATCTACAATAACTCTGAAGAATTTTGAATTAATGAGTTACAACCACATTTAATTTCCCTTTGGGATCAATAAAGTAGTTTTGAATTGAATACATATCAACTTGTTTTGTTTTTGTGATTACTTCTGTATTTAAGCAAAAAAACATAACGTTGTTGGCCTTTTCAGAGCACTTTGGCGAGCTGCACCGTGTGACTCTGCTCAGAAACCAGAGCCTCTACACTCTCCCTCTGGGCGAGACCAGGCCGTATTTCAGCTTCGAGAAGCTGGCTCGCCGAGTCTCCGAGGCCCACGTCAAGGACAACCCCGTGGTCCGACACACGTCCGTCGCCAACAAGTGGAAAAGCATTCACCTTCTGCTCTACCCGGGGCAAAACGCCACCCAGGTCCAGTACAACGTCACCTTTCAGATAGACGGTGACACTCTATTCACCATGATCTTCAGCGTCGCAGTCGACACGCGGGAGCTTCCTCAGACTAACGCCACTCAGGTCGGGAGCAAAGAGGCAGGAGAGGAGTCTAAGCTCACCGCGACGGCTGAGACAGTTTTCCCATTCTCAGATATTCCCGAGGAAAAAAGAGGGCCGAAGATCCAGAAGAACCATCCTGCTGAATCTCAGGTTCTCATACAGGTTCCTTTGGTAAATGTCTCGGTTTTACCACTTGTTGTAAGGAACGAGCTGGAAAAGTTGGAGGAGAAACTTTTAATTGGTGACATTACGGTAAAGGGATACAACCTCACCAAGGCTGAGCTTCTAAAGCAGTATCGTAGTCTGGCTGACACCAGCGTACAGCCAGGCAGAGTCCAGGATAAGGCCTACAAAGACCTGGAGGAAGACAATCAGATGAAGAATAATCAAAACTCTGATCAGAAAATGCCAGAGGAGTCTAAACCTGCCCCTCCTCTCATACCGGTTCGCACTGACAGTAAAATAAAAAGTCTTTTAAGTCTTGAGCGTTTTCCTCTGAATCCTGTAATTGAGAGGCCCAAGACGTCAAAACTTCACAGCAATGTTTCCCAAAAGAGTGAGGAGATTGGAGGGGAGCCGCCTGCAGTCGGGAGGAAGCTGCAGCACTTTGTTTCCTCAGATCGAGGCTTTCTGCCGTGGGAGAGGAGGAAATACTTCCAGGCCTTGCTTGAGGTAAGCAAACCCCAAATTAGGGATGCGAGTTATTGATTCATGAATAAATCTATAGTTAATTGATCTTTAACTATAAAGATCAATTGTCAGTTTTCTTAAAAATTTGATTTTTTTTGTATTAAGAGGGCTGACAGTCTTTCCATAACATTTTTCATAATATGCTGAATTTAAAAAAATTAAATTTTGTGTTAAATACTGATTTCTCACGTTATTAAATGCAGACATAATTATAAAAAATATAAATCTCTTAGGTTGCTGAATAGAAAAATAAAAGATGAGAGGAGTAAAATAAGTGAAACTTTAGATTCCCCATTAATAGAGATATTCAAACAGAAGTATTATCTGTGTTTCACCTTGAATAAATGTAAAAACTTTGCTCCATGAAGCGCATTAACTCACATATTAGGGCCATTGTAAAACAAAAATGGAGTACATTTCTGCAACCGCCCCTCCCCCCCAAAAAAACAAAAAACAGGAAATTTGTAGAAAGAACTAGACAATTTTTCTCAAGTTTGAGAATGTGATAATTTGATAGAATAAAATCAAGAAATTTTGGGAGTAATCTAAGAAATCTTTTAGAAAAAAAAATAGAAAATTTCTGAGTCTGACTTTTGAGATTAATATCAACATTTTTCAGTGTTGTAGCAGAAATTTATGTCTTTTTTTAAAATCTACAATGGTCCTAATATCCCTTCGGACGTAACAGAACGTTATAAAGTGTCTTTTACATCCCACACCGCACTTTGTTTGAACCATTTCTCTGGTGTGGGTCTGCCATGTTTGTTTCTCTTACAACTGACTTGATCACCAGCGCCCTCCGCTGGATGGTGGCCAAACTACATTACTAAAAAAAGGTCTAAATGAGCATCTTTGATTAATCGATTGGAACAAATTTTAATATAATAAACTATTAATCAACAACTAGTTGTAATTGTTTACATCCCTGTCCTAAACATTTTTAGGATTTTACTTTGAAGGAAACAATTTAATTCCAACATATGTCGACTTTCCCAGGAGGAGGAGCGTCTTCAGAGTGAGTTATCCTACAGGACGGACAGTGGAGCGACCGGGCGAAAGCTGCAGGACACCTTCGCCGACTCGCTGCGCTACGTCAACAAGCTGCTGAACGGCCAGTTTGGCTTCACGTCACGCAAAGTCCCCGCTCACATGCCGCACATGATCGACCGTCTCGTCATGCAGGAGCTCCAGGACACGTAAGGGACAATTTATTGCTTCTTTTATAGCTAACTGTATGGTTGTGACTGTGTGTTATAGCAATAACAGCCCCACAAACACAAATACCGCTCTTGAAAAACAATCCCATTTGTTTCGTTGGACATCAGTCATCTAATGAAATGTGATTTATATAATTAAACTACAAATCATATTTTTAAATTTACTGATATTTATTGATTCTTTCATTGAACAGTGACAAAAATAGTAAAACTAAAAATCCTGAGAATAAGGACAGTTAAAAAAAACATTAATTGGAATTTATTATGACAACAATAAATCAAAATTCTTACCATGGTAAGAAACCTATCACGATAATAAGCGCTACTATTTTTGTCAATCCATAGTTAAAATAATGGCATTGCAGTTTTTAGCATTAGCTTCACTTTTCCTGTAATGGTTTGTTTCTGGAAGGACGACTTCTTTAATCGAGCTGAACTTCTTTCTTCAGATTTCCTGAAGAGTTCGACAAAACCTCGGCGCACCGCGTCCGGCACTCTGAGGACATGCAGTTCGCCTTTTCCTACTTCTACTTCCTGATGAGCGCCCAGCAGCAGCTGAACGTCTCCGATGTGTTTGACGAAGTCGACACCGACCACTCCGGTGTTCTGTCGGACAGAGAGATCCGAACTCTCGCCACTAGGATCCACGAGCTTCCCCTCAACCTCCAGGTCAGTTTGAGGATCTGATGCTTGTTTTCCTGGAGAAGCCATGTCGAGTTTGATGTTTTTACTCTAAATGTTGAACGTAGGATCTGACGGGTTTAGAGCAGATGCTGATAAACTGCTCTAAAACCCTCCCTACTAACCTGACCCATCTGCACCTGGTGAGCCCCACGCAGGAGGCCTATTATGATCCCAACATGGTGAGCAATTAGTGAATTTGACATTTTTGTTTACATTTTATTGCAATATCTAATTATTTTATTACTTCCAGCCTCCCGTCACTAAAGGCCTGGTCCTTCACTGCAAAGCCATCACAGAGAAGATTCATAAAGCTTTCAAAGATCAGAACAAATACAAGTGAGGTCAAAGATTCTATATTCATCACTTCTTTAAATGTTTATTTCTTTAAATGATGAGATGGAACTGCTTCTTTCACAGGTTTGAGATAATGGGAGAGGAAGAGATCGCTTTCAAGATGGTGCGGACCAACGTGTCCCATGTGGTCGGCCAGTTGGACGACATCAGGAAGAATCCCAGGTGAGAAGGATTTTCCACAATTAATTCCATAAATAATTATTATTATTATTATTATTTTTTTTTTTTTTTTACTGTTTCTCAACCCGCTACACAAAAAAAGCAAAATTCCTGCATATGTGCTGCACATGTTAAAACAATTAAAGATCCTCTTTGGTAAGTTTTAGTTATACAATAAAAATGCTACAAATTGACATTTTCATCTCGTATATACTATTCCTTCAAATTATCATGAATTACCATTGTGTTGGTCAGACTGACATGAAATTCCCATCTTATAAGAAGTTTGCGACCACTTATCTGAATATGGAAAAACTTCTGGAGAAAAATTAAAAAGAAAATTATTTATGACAAAATACTTTTTCCAGACATTTCTCCTTATTTCATTTGCCAAATTATTCCTTGATTACAAAATTTTACCCACCAGTATTTTATTTTTAAGTTACTAAATCGATAAATGTCATTTTATGACTTATTTAGATTGAACGGTAGCCTTAGTTTAATAATGAAAAGCACTAAATTAACTATTTATAGGAGTCTTAACAAATAAAATGTGCTTTAAAGAATCTGTATTTAGTCAAGGAAGGTCCATATCTTATTTGGGGCTTGTAGGTTAAATCATTGTTGAGAATTTTCATATACTCAGATGCTCAGAATATGTTGCAAAAAATGCAAGAAACAAATCTAAAAATTTGAGTTTAGAAAAATCTGGAACGTGTGGAAAGCCGGATAATATGACCTCCATTTGTCACCAACAGGAAGTTCATCTGTCTGAATGACAACATCGACCACAGCCACAAGGACGCTCCCACTGTGAAGGCCGTTCTCAGAGATTTCTATGAGTCCATGTTTCCACTGCCGTCCCAGTTCGAGCTTCCCAGAGAATACCGCAACAGGTTCCTCCATATGGAAGAGCTCCAGGACTGGTAGGCTATCAAACTGGAAACAACTGGAAAGTGTTTGCACAAAACAAATGTGCAGTTAATAGTTTATCAGACTTTTTTTAATCTAAAAAAATATGTTCTCTTGCTTTCTTTTCAATAAAAATAAAATTTCTGCAGCTAGTTGCACAAAAAACTTAACTTTTCCCTTTAAGTAGGAGATTTATTGCCCTGGAAAAAAAAAAAAGTGCAATTGACACTGGAAAAATAGTCATGTAAAAATGTGCAATTGGCACTGGGAAATGATTAATGTAAAATCATTAATTAAATGTGTAATAAAATTTTTCAAATTTGCAACATTTTCTGGATTTGATTGTATAAATTTGCTGTCCTTTCTGATCTAAAAAGTGCTCTGTGTGCAGGCTTTTAGATCAGAAAATGTGCCTAAAAATGTGCAATTGTTAGCCACCGGAAAAATGTGCAATTGGTACTGGAAAATAAGTCATGTAAAAATGTACAATTGGCAGTTGAAAAAAATTTGCAATTGGTACTGGAAAATTAGCTAAGTAAAAATGTGTAGTAGGCACTTTAAATTTTGCATTGTGGAAATAGTCACTGGTAAAATGTGCATTCAGTATTGGAAAAATGTTCGATTACTAAAGTAGATGTAAGTAATCCGAGTGCGTTTGTTGCACTTGTCGTTGCTAAGTGATGTATCTTGTTGCTTTTGTCTCTAAAAGAGTTGATTTATGAATCATTAGAGTCCTTACTGTATATGAGCTGAATATTGAGTGAAGAATTTATGGCTGTCATCACTTTGACCAAGGGTTGCCATGTTGGATGCATGGGAATCTCTTGCTGAGGCTTTAAGGGTTCTTGTCAGGGATCCCTGCTCCTGTTGGCAGAGCCTGCAGCTCTGAATAGAGACTTTATTTAGACCGAGCAGCATTAGATGGGTAGCTGAAGCAGCCGGCACAAATATCAGCTTTTTAAAAAAATCAAATTTATCCAGTTGTTGCTGCAGCTGCTTAATTTCCACTGCAGAAGTTAAAGTTAGAATTCAGGACTCTGGAAACATTTAGCTTGTAAATCATGACTTCTTGGTTCCATTTGTTATAAATATGATGCAACACAGAGCCCTGTTTCTCTTAGTCAACCTACAAAAGGGGAAAGACAATAGAACATAGTGTTCAAGTCAGGTAGATGTCTTGTTTTTCTTTCAAACTTTTTCTTTTTATCTTTCAAACTTTTTCATTCTTTCAAGTTTATTTCAAGCTTGTTCTTTCTTTCAAAATTTCTCTCAAACTTTCTTCCAGGCTTCCTTTCTTTCTTTCAAATTTCATTTTTTTCTTTCAGACTTCCATTATTTCAGACATTCTTTCTTTCAATCTTCCTTTCTATCTTAAACTTTTTTTTTCTTTCAAACTTTCTTTCAGATATTACCATTTTATGTTCCAGAATAAATGTCTGGGGCTAAGAACTTTGGAAAGCTGAGTCTGAAAGTTTTCTGACAAGAAACCTTCCTGATGGATCTGATATTAAACATCACATCTGACTCCTACTGTCCAGTATGGTAGAGGATCCGGGATGCTGTGGGTCTACTTCTCTTCCAAAGACCCTTTGAGCCTTTTTGGACTTACAGATACATTTACTCCGTCTCTGTTTATTCAGTGAGGTGTTTGTGTTTAATGCAGGAACAAACAAAAAGCTCTAACAGCTTAAACATGTTTTCCAGGCGGGTTTACCGGGACAAGCTGAAGTTCTGGACCCACTGCGTCCTCGTGACTCTTGTCGTCTTCACCGTTATGTCCTTCTTCGCCGAGCAGGTTAGTACCCACCTTGGACTGCCTCACATTTAAATAGAAACAGATGACATTTGCTCCCACACTACCTTATTTCCATGATTCATGCCTGTGTTATGATTCAGGCCTTCAAAGAAATTTCAGCTCTGAGCTCATATGTCAGTCGGAATTATCATCTGGGCCAGAACCCGACTTAACAGAAATGAAAGACCCCCAGACATCCTGTATGAAAGGCGAGACCCAACCGCCTTTGTAGATCTGGATCAGGCTGCGCTGTGATTTATTTTAGGCTGCTTTGTTGCCAAGATGGTTGAATCTGTCGGTTGAACACAACGATAAAGTCGTTTCCTCGTAACGCTTTTCAAATTTAGGGAAGGAAACCTGATTAAGGAAATTTAGATAAACCATTTTCTACCCAGGTATCACCTCTGTCCTGATGTGAAGGTTTTTAGTTTCTTCTCAGCTAACACAAGGAAAGGTTAGCAATTGACCTCAGGAGAATCTCTCCTATCACTTCACTGGGACCAGAGCTCCCACTGAAGAATGTGGCAATCATTTTGGCAGCAGGTGATTTTCTTGAGATAGGCTTAACAAGAGAGATCAAAAGAGTTGTTTCACTCTGCTTCCCTGGTCCTAACAAGGTTTTTACAGAGTTTGTGGAAAAGTTTGCAAGTTAGTTTGGTTATTTTTCAGATTTGTAAAAATATTCAAACGTCCTCTTTATCCTCTGTCCCGTTATCTAAATGTCCTTCTTTCCTTCCTGCTGTCCCACTTCTTCACTTTCCTTGTCACTAACTGCTTTTCCGTTGACTGTAACATTGTACGGTCTTTAAGGAGACACAGCAATTTAAAAAAACACCTTTTTGTAGCTGTACCAAAATTAATATGTTTTGCACTTTTTTCACATCACACGTGTCATGTGATCATCAACCGGATGTTACTTCTGGCAGAAACCACAAAGACAACAGGAAGTGGTTGGAGGATGATGGCTTGGCATGTTTTTAATGCCTTATCCTGTGAACAAACTTATTCATGTGTGATTTTAATTCTGATTCTTATTTAATGGAAACACATCAATTGCAAAATTGTGTTTTTTTACTATTTGCGGAATAGTGACAAATTTTGTGCACATTTGTAATGAAAACACGGCTAATTCTTACTTTGGTTGTGTCCTTTTTTCCTTACTCGTTTGCTCCTCCCTCTTTTCCCTTTTGTTCTTCATTTTCTCCTGTTTTTCCTTTGCAACTCTAGTATTACCTTACATCCTCTATTTCTTGTGTCCTACCTTCTTTTCTTCTGTCCTTCCCACCTCCTTTCCATTCCTTTTTTTGTTTCTTGGGTCCTGTGTTCCTTCTTTCCTTCCTGTTTGTTGCTTTTTCAGATTGCATATTTAATGCCCACCTGCTGTAGAAACACACTGCCTATAAAAAGTACTCAGCCCCTTGAATGTTTACCTTTTTATTGCTTTTACAAATCAGTAATGATGAATATAGTTTGGATTTTTTTTTTTTTACACAGAAAATGCAAGAAAAAAAAAACTTTAATGTTAACATGGAAACTGATTTCTACCAAATAATGACAATAAAATATGAGTATTTAACATAAAATTATATTTTGGAACTTTTTGTCTATTTTGAATTTCTCCTCTGTAGGACATTAAAGGCTATTTCTATTCTATTTATTCTAATAAAGTTCATATTTGAACAAAAAAAGTCTTAAATGTTCTGTGTGAAACATTTTCATTCTTTTTAATAGTTTTAAAAAATCTTGAGGTTTCTTTTAAACAGTTTGATTTGTATTTAAAAGATGCATGAAATATGACCAAACTAATGATAATTAAAGAAAAAAGTGACATGTTAGCCATTTTTATGAAGGAGTTACATTAATCAAAGAAACTTGCTCTCTGAGAGATACAGCTTTTCTCCCTTTTTTTCTACCAGACTTTCAGAAAACAAGCGCTGTCCACACATTAATTTTTTTGCTTTTTGTAATTGTGCAAAGTTTACATTTTTTCCACCCTTCTTCCTTTCTCCCGCAGCTCATTCTGCTGAAGCGGAAACTGTTCCCCAGACGCAGAGTTACCAGAGACAGCAATTCAGAACGAGTGTAAAAGAGGAAGACTGTCTCGTCCTCTCTGAAAGTCGTCCTCCACGCCTTCTGTCCTCCTCCGAAGAGAGACCAAGAAGGAATCTGGGTGGACGCAACAATCTGAACTGCTGAGAGCAGCATTTTGAGGATGAATGTGAGAAGATACTGCAGCCAGACTAAAGCAAGAAGTTGAATTTTCTTCCACTGGGGGCATTGAAGACAAACACACAGCACTCCTGCATCAGATTCTGCCGTCGCATCGACTCAGACAAATGTACTGTCCAATTATGAAACTTTTTCCAGAAAGTTGTATTATAGGAAGCTGAAATTGCTGCAGTTTGTATTATAGGAAGCTCAAATTGCACCTGTTTTTTATAATGGTACAAACTTCTAGAATTTTTTTTTTTTAAGTTAAATATGTTTTTGTGTTTAAAAGACATCTAAAAATGTCACCTTTGCTGCTGCGAGTATCTTGGGAGTCAAAAAGAAAGTGTTGCATTTACAGCCTTGTATTTTAAAGATGTAAAGATTCGGGTAAATGTATTTAAGTTGCGGCCGTTTCAACCTTTGCTGTCTTGGAAAACATGAAGTGCCTTCGTTGTTTATTAATGTTGGATTTGAACATTTTCTTTTGTCACCCACACCTGACCTGGTTTACAGAAACAATGAGTCAGATGCTGATTGCTATCATTACTCTATGTGATTGATTATGTGTGGTATTTCCGCGGCCTTCGCGGCTCCCGTAGGTGTGTCCCTGTGGGACTCGGCAGACTCGCTGCTGTCTGACATTCAGACCACCTCAGCATGTTCTCTAACTTATTTTTCACTTATTGTGAGGACAACTGATGCTTTGGTAATGGCTTATAAATCGCTCATCATTGTGTAAAACCCTGATTGTCCGTTTTAACAATTCTTCTGGATTATATTGACAGAAATGAGAGCGTCTAACTCAGAACGTATAATCTGGCTATTCATTTCACAGCTCCGTGTAGGTTTCCTCAAATTGACCTAGATTCTTCCGGTAGAATTTCAGCCGGGCCAATCAGCGAACAGAAGTGCTAAACGATGACGTCATCGATTGCTTTTCCGCCTATAGCAATGGCGGCGGTACGAAGCCGTTCAGTTAGTGTTGAATTAACGTCAACAGCCATCTTGTTCGGCGCGGCACTTCTCCCTATTTGTTGTTTACAGCGCAGGGGATTTCCGGTAAGCTTCATAGCGCCGAAATGGCGCATTACACAACGGGCAAACGTTAGGGTTGGGTAAAATTTCAAACTAAATAGCCGAGAGTCCAGACTTCCATAGGAAGCAAAAACATGACACTCGACTCTGGAATGATCTATTTAGTAAATATCTTTGTGTCTTTTTTTTTTTTTTCTTGGTACCTAAATAATCCAATTTTAACGTCTTAAGTGTGCAGGACTTTTTTTTTTTTTTATAAGTACTGGAAGTCTAAGTGTCTCATTATCGTCTCAAATTGCTCGGCATCATTTTGAAGAATGTTTAGTATTATGTGAGAGACGATTCAGTGCCATCCAGTGTTCCGAGATGCTAAAGAACAGATCTGGGAATAGGACTGTTCCTCACTTTCAGTCAGTGGTTTGTCACACTTAAATAAATTTTTATTGAGTCAGTCATCGTGATTTTTTTCTTCTGGGGCAATTTTTTAAATTTGATTTTGAAGGAGCAAAATGCCTTTATCTAATAGTGTATGTTTCTAGATGTATTTTTGAATAAGAATTTTGCATAAATAAGCTTTTTTATGACAAATATATCCTCACAGGGTCAAAGTTACTTCCACACTAATACCAGTAATGTTTGGTTAAATTATTATGCTAATTGCACAGAAAACACTTTTCATAGCCATCTGGAAATTTTACAGCATAATTATTGTTAAATGATAGGTAAAGTTGATTTAAATTGGCTGTAAATTTGAACAGAGTACAAATACTTTTAGTGCAGGAATTTCTGAAGATTAACAAAACCACTGAAAACGATGAAAAATATGATCTTTATTACAATCTTTTCATTCACATCTGTTATTAGAAATGTTTGACTGTTGTACTGAACAGTACAATGAGGTGATTGGAATCAAATTACATGTCAATGCATAGTTCAAACATTCATCTGAAAATGATGCAAAATAGTGTGTTAATACACGTTTCTCTGTCGGGCTTCTAATGGTGCAAAAGCAGAACGTGAGATGAAAGTTTTCCAAAATAAAATCCAGGACATTTTACAGCCTCTGGAAAAATCCCTTCAGATCCCAGTGCACCTAAATTATGAGTCAAAGTACAACATTTCCATAATAATCAGTCAATATACAATTATTAATAATCACGTTACCAAATAACACAACTGAAATTCACTCATCTAGGTGAAAAGTTAAAAATAAAACCAAAAAATCTTCCAGTCGAGTTGTATTATAACTATTGCTGTACCTTAGTGAAAATAAAGAAACAAAAACATACAAATCTGCTTTAAATACTCATAAAACAGTAATTACAAACAAAAATATTTAAGGCGTATTCAGTCGATTTCTGTACAATCATACATAATTAAGTATTAGCCCTTTAGGGAGAAGAAATGAGAAAGCAGAACGAGTCGAGTGTTAACGCTTCATGAGTCGACAGCACTCTAAATACCAGCGTAGGGATGTTTTATTAATAACTAAACATAATGAGTAAATTCTCTTTAAATTAGAGTGATGTTGGTGGAATAACCTAAAAAAGGACCTGTCGTCGTTTTCAGCATCAACACGTGACTCTTACCCCTTCACAAAGCTCTTTGACAACCCACCACTCCATATTGGAGAATTGATTTGAATTAAAACGTTTTAATTTTAAAGCCCTGATTTGTTCCACATTGAAACACTGAATAAATAAACAATGGGTTATTTAGAAAAATAATTCATCGGGCAATCTATTTAGTTTGAGAACACATTGGTCGATGTTTCGTTTTAGTGTCAAATCTATGGAGAATTAAAAAAAAAAAACAACTCTGTCATGCTTTAAAATGAATAGCAAATAATGGTTTAATATAATAAAAAACATTTGGTATTTTGGTTGAGATAAAAATCAATGACTTTCATGACAGCATGCACCAATTTTTTAATTAAATTAGATTGGTTTCAACTTCTAACCATTTAATTCCCCAACAGCTTCTCAAGCTGTTTTCTTTTTTTTCTTTTTTTTTGGTTTGCAGTGTTGGATTGGTTCATTTGTTCCTTTTTTCTGAGTGAGGCAGTTTTTTAATCGGAGGTGGTTACTTTGTCAAGGCTGCAGTGGCTCGGGGTTAAGGCTCTTTCCTCGTTGAGTTCGTCGTCGTCTGCTTTCAGCAGCGGGGAGAGATCTGCGTCTCCTCCCGCCTCCTCCCGCCGGGCAACCCGTCAGTCACGGTGGGCGTTGGGCTGCGGCGTGATGCTAAACACCTGGATGCGCAGGTGTGAGGCGATCTGGAGGCATACGCCTGTGCAGTACCGTGTCAGATCCACCAGAGAAAGGACCTACGAAGATGGAAAAAAGAAAAATTAGGCCTAGTTGCTAATAGCTTAACTTTGAAAAGCTATTGTCCTCAAAACAAAGTTTTTTCAGCCTTTCACAACAAATGACCGGTACATAAACAGCTCATTCTGGTGGAGTTTTATTTCTGCTTAAAGGAAGTTGTTTCTTCCCACTATCGCCACATGTTTGCTCAGTAGCTTCCTTTTCATTACAAATGTGCGCAAAACTTTGTCAGTATTCTGGAAAAAGACAATTGAGTAGCCAAATAGATTTTAGCTTAACTTTGTTTAGGTGATTGTTTTAGTCAGTTTGGCTCTTAGTTTAATAATGACAATTTTTTGGTTTTTACTTTTATTGGTTCAACGCTTTATTAAAAGTAACAGTTTGTCTGTAGGATTCATGAACTTGACTTTTAGCTTGAAAGTTAGTATCCTGCAAATTAAAATTACACCATTTTTGTATTAATTTCAGAATAGACCAGCTAATCATTACAATTAGTTAAAAAATAAATCAGATTTAACACTATATTCTATATTGAAGTAGCAATGTTTCATTGATATCTCCTAGAAGTACTTTGGCTTTTATCATATTGATTATTTTTATCAGTAATTTACTTATTGTGAATCAATTATGACTTTTAAATTTGGTTACTGCATTTTATATAAGTATGTAATTATTAATGTTACTAAAAATTATTAAGAAATTATTTAATTTGAGATTTATCCTTCAGATATGATGCTTGTTTTTTGCAGGGGAAACTTAGCAAGAACGTCTGAGTAGGAATGGATTTGTGTTGGCTACAATAAACACCTGGCACTTTCCTACAAGAAGGTAAGTTTACACACACAGGTTTGCTTCTTTCTTAGAAACTTTGTTGTACTATCATCTGATAAAAAAATGGGATTTTACATTTCCTTGTCAGATATTTTTGTTAAATATCTAACAAAAATAGAGAAAAAACATGTAAGTTAACTTTGGAATCTACTGAGAAATTAATAGATGTTTCAAATGTCCGTCTGAAGGCTAAAGATTTATATTAGAATATTATTGAATCATTAATAAGAAAAGTGCTCAACATTTAAGGTTTACCTCAAGTCAGTCCTTGAGCTAAATTTAAGAAGATTTAAAATTAGTGTTTAAAACAGCTCATTCTGAATAGGTAAAACTGACCAGACTAAACTCATTTTCTACAAATAAATATATCTATATTAACTTGCTTAAGGAAGCTTAATAAATCATCCTTCATAAGAATAAAATTGGTAAATCCAAATCTTTTTTCTTTTATTGTTTTTACACCTAAATTGTAGAAAACTGTGGTTTGAAACTGATTTCAAATATGTAAAGCTGATTCAGAGCTATAATCCTTTAACCAATAAATATCTATTGTCCCTTAGTTTAATACTAACCATTGCGATCCAGAGGACTATGTGTTCATCAATGAAGCTGTTAAAATACTGGTTGAGGAAGAGGAGGCCAGGGCCGATGAAGGCTGTGTCTGGAAGATATAACTCACTCCTGGTCATGTGCGCTATCTGCAGATGAGAAACATGCGATAAAATGTCACTAAAAAGATAACTTTTAGCATTTTTAAGGTGATGTGGAGACACCAAACGTACCACCAGCTTGTTGGAGATCTTGGCGATGACCATGCCGAAGGTCAGCAGGTACAGACAGGGATGGTGCTCAAACAGATGGCTGGATGACTTCTTAAAAATGATGAAGGCCAGCGTGAGGACAAGGCTGATGTGCAGACCAGGAGTCAGGACGCTGGTGTCCTAAAAAGGAATAAATATTGTTAGCATCAGTGCTAAAACACCTCATTTATGACCAGCAGCTGCCACTTACAGCCACAGTGGAGCCATTCTTCCCAACGCCTCCATTCAGAATCACATAGAAGTAGTTGTAGCAGGAGTACAAAGCGCCTCCGATGATGCCCATGATGGGGAAAGCGTACAGCGGCAGTCCTACAACAGGCAGCTACAGAAACACAGAAGGCTCAAATTAATCAAATGGCTAAATATCAAGAAGCTCCCTTTTATACAGGCTGCAGCATGCTGAGCGTGATGGCAGCGCAAAGCAAAAAACAAACAAATGCAGGTGACATCATCAGCTTTTTGAGCCAGATCATGTCCAATAGATGACCTGCTGGCACGACGTTTCCTACCCATATTTACCTTCGCACTTCTCTCAATGACGTTAAGTCAAGCCTCCAAAGGCAGCACGGAGTGAAAGTAAAACACAAATTCTATTTAAAGGCTAGAAAACCGACTAAGACTAGAAAATAATGAGCTGTTCTTCACTCTGGAGACATGGAAACGTCCCCGTGTGCCTACAGTGTTGTTGCATGTGAGAGGACAAAGAGTGAGGTTCTAAGTTACCACGTTTTCCCAAAGGCTCACGCCTCCGAATGCAGACATCATGTACATGATGATGATGGCAATCTGCACCTCTGTGACGTCGACGCTGTGAAGAGATCAGCAGTTCAAGTCATTATTTACACACACAATTTGATCTTTCTCAACTCAACACAATTCTATGTTGTAGAATTTTAAATGAATCCACAAGCTTCAATAATATGCACTTTAAATCAAACTGAAAAGTTGCCAATCTACATTTCTAGGTTGGCATTTTGGAAAACAATACATGAGGCCAGACAGAATAAAATGTCTAACTGCTGCTGTCATTTAGGGCTGAAACAAATGATTAATTTAGTTTCAGATTACTCTGATGATTATTTGTATTAAAAAAATTTTACTTCCTGCAGATTTCTCATGTAATACTTTTTTATACAACATTAGAAATGCATCTGGAAATGCAACAAATACTTAAATTCCTTTTTTAAATAAGAAAATAAACATTTTATTGACTAAATGTAATAACAGCATTCTTTTAGTGATCATTTGTAGCGAAGGTGATCTAATATCAACACGTAAAAAGCTCAGCCTTTTCTGCTGGACTTAACATCGATACAGTGTCGTTTATTTTACAGAATTTGAATTGTGTTTTTGGTAAAACGTATATATGTTTTGTACAGTTTTGGCCTAATTACAGCTCCGAGTGAGTTATTCTTGCAGCAAATTTCTTTTTTCTTTTTTAGTTTGTATACTCCAGTAACGATTAATCGATTACTAAATTAGCTGATCATTATTTCAATGATATTTTGTATGAATGCATGACTTACAGCCCAAAGCGGAGGTTCCCGGATACGTAGGTCTGCCAGTGGGCACAGAAAAACATAAACATCCCAATGAAGCCGCAGAAGAAAATCCAGTTTGGGTATCTTCCTATTCCGCATGAAATGCAGGTTCCCACAGCAACAAACACTGAAATCATAAAAACACAAATATACAACGTGAATTCTTCCCATTTCTCTGCTTGTCAAAATGTACAGTAAGAATAAAATGGAGCAGAAATTGGACATTTTGGCTAAGGGACCTGTGGAGACGGCATCGCAGCCGTGGTCAAACAGTTCCCCAAGCGGAGAGCTGCTGTTTGTCCTCCTGGCCTGTTTCCCATCAATCGCATCCAGAGACTGATAAATGAAGAGACCCAGAGCAGACAGGACGAAGGCCCAAGATGGAGCCTGGAGACACGGAGCAGGAGAAAGAAACTCTACATTTCAATATGGCCGCTCTTCGCATCAACAATCGTAAAATGTGGTGGAAACATGTTGATTTTACAAGACACACAAGTAAAAGTGGGTCTAAAATCAATGTTCCACGTTGCACCTGCAACTCTAAACTTAATAGATTAAAAGTTGTGCTGACTTATAGAAAGTAAAGCTTAAGATTATGTTTATTAGAGATATTACAAACAATAATTTTGGGCGTCGCTATGTTGAAATTCTGACATTTTATCTAGAATTTTGAAGTCAAATCCAACTCCAAATAACTTGAACGCAGCATGAACACCAAAGCTTTTTATGGTGGAAATACATAAAAAATAATGGCTTTGTTTTATTTTAAAATATTTTACACTTTAAACTGCATACCTTTGTTTATATCTTATTTTGTATTGTGTCGTAAATGTGAACGTTTACTGTAAAAATAAAACAAAAATAATATTTTTGGGGTTGAATATTCACAGATTTTGCTTTAAAATTTTAAAATTACTCCAGATGTCTCTTTAGGAACTAGGATTAGACTCTTATATAATTGTAATTGCTATTTAATTGTGCCTGTATTTCTGTACATAGTGAAATAATGTGTTATGTAACTCTGACTTATCAGGTTCCAACATCTGATTGGTTAACCTGCACAGGAAGTTCACTTCTGACCAATCATCTTGACCAAGAGCAGCGTTTGCACCACCAGTCTGTGATGGGTAAGCCTTACACATAGAATAAATTCACAATACGTTGAAGAGCAATCATCTATTTACATTAAAGTCAAGATAATTATAGTCAAATTTAATCTGGGTGAGGAAATTGTGAGCAGCAGAAAATGTATTTTTAACAGACTTGAACTTGAGCGTAGTGGTGCAAACTATCAGTCAACAAAGTCTGTTGGTTTGACTCTAATTGCTGTCCTTAATGTGTGCTGCTAGATTTAAAAGTGAAAATTTTTCTTCCACTCCTTCACAGCCTTTGTAGACGTGCAGTGACATAGTTACTTTTACTTAAGGGATTCACACCCTGAAGCAGTGTTTGCATTAGCGCGGCAAACACGAGGCAAAGAGAAATGTTTGCAGTAGACATTGTCTGAAATGCCATTAAACAAATATTTAACAGCTGAACAATCTGGTTTTGTTGAACATACAAAAATCACATTGTTTAACTAAAATACATCTTAGAGAGAAAGATAAGGAATGCAGAGGGCAAACGTGATGATCAATATGAACCAAAAGAACCTCCCAGTTCAGGTTTGACTATAAAAGTGGTTCCAGTTAGTGGTGGGCATTATGGACTCTGAATTTTATCACAATATTTTGCTGTACTATTGCGATAACAATAAAGATTATAATTTTAAAAAACTATTTATTATTTTTTAGGTAAGAAAAAGGCCACAATTCTCACCTTAATCTCAGATTTTTGTCCAAAAAAAAAAAAAGAGGTTAGATTAAAGTAAATGTTTTAATATTGAAATCAGAAATTCTTGCTTTATTTATTTATTGTTTACACAACTTAAAAAGTTTTTGCACATGTCTGAACTGTAACTGGGGTCTGACTATCAGCAGGCTGTATGGACTTTGTTTTATCAGTTCTTTCTCATGCTTGGATCGGTCAAAGGTGCTTTTTTCTGATAAACCACAAACGTATGTCATATGGCTGTGGTAAAGTGACACTATGCACCTAGCTCAACTGGGTCATAGGTCAGCTGCAAAGGCCTATTTCTGCATTTCGGCTATATATGTACCAGGGATCTTATGTCTGCACTGTCTTTGCAGTTGTTTTCACAACAACATTGCTATAATGATAATCTTCGGGAATGGTGACCTAAAACAAGATTATGTTCCTAATTCTATTTTGTCCCAACTCTGCATCACATGAGTGGGGACAGACAACAACACGTCAAAATCTGTAAACTTTCCAACTACGTACGACCATTAATCTATTCCCCAAATCTGCCGAATCAAAGAGGAGATCCTTAAATCATCCTCACCGCGTGATGCCAATAAAGCGTTATATATTGTAATAATACAACAACTACAGACGCGTGTGATTGTCTTTAGTTCGGCTCATATAAATTTTTTATTTTTTTAAAAAAAAGCAGTCGCCTATTTTAAAAAATCCAAAAATAGACAATAGGTTGCGTTAGCTTTCGCTATTAGAGTGTTGATTTAATTGGAAATTGTTTTCACATAGCAAATTATATTATACTTATATATAGGCCGAATTGACCGGGAAATGTTTCTGATTAAGACACTATATTTACTTTTATCTTTTAGTAAAGATAAACTGAAAGGCTGTCATGAACAATTTATTTCGGGCTATTTTTAAATGTAGTTCGGTACGAACGTAATCAGCGCTCGAGCCCTTGTGGAAAAACTTCAGCTAAGCTCGATTTACTCACCTCTTCCGTTGCCGTAGGACAGAACCAAACCAGGACCACCGTGGACAGGATGTTTATCAAGAGTCCAACAATAGTCAGCGTGTTTGGTGCGACCCATGTCGGTATCTGTAGGACCAGCCAGTTCCAGTAGACCTGGCACGGAGGCTCGAACAGGGAGCGACCCGAAGCGCTGTATTTATGCTCCTCCAGCCGCTTCAATTGAGCGGGTGACAGCGGCTCTGGCCACAGGCAATGTGGCATTATCCGTCCGCCTCGTCGCTCCTCCAAGTACCGTAACAAACTCCCTGGTTTCTCCAAACCAGCGCCTTACAAAATGGTTAAATTGTTCTCTCTGCCGACTCCAAAACAAGAGCAGATCATTTGGCTTTTGTTGCTCTCGGTGCAGTCGAGGCCATTTCTGCAGCGGAACCAAAATCTGCTGATAGTCCGTGGGATTCAGATCGAGGTACAAGTCTGCAGGAAGCGGAGCAACAACATGACTCCTGCACCGGGAAATTTAAATTAGCATACCGGTGGTCACTATTTTATTACCTCATCTACAAAGGTGTTATATTTAATCATTACACTAATATTGCAACTATGATTTTTTATTATTATTAATGTCCTATTATATGCTTTAGTCAGACCTTTTTGGTAAATAAATGAATAACATGTAAGAAAAAATATAAAAATGAACAGATTTAATATTAGACTGTTGCATTATAAAAGGAAAATGTTAAAAAATAATAAATATAAAAGCTTAGCATGAATTTTATTTAATGATAAAATTTAAGTTTTTATGTTTATGGTATGCTATGCAAAATATCACTATGGGTGAACAGGAAAAGACTATAAAATGCTTATAAAACGTAAAAATTAAAAAGTGTCTTATGGATAGCCCTATGAATTAAAAATAATCAAAGTATTCCATATTTTAATAAAATAATAAAATCAGTTTATTATCAAACTGATGGAAAAAAATATGAAGTAATTTACTTTCTATTGATTTCAGTGAAACATGCATCATAAGCTATTAGGTTTTATATATATATATATATATATATATATATATATATATATATATAAAACCTAATAGCTTCATCTTTATTTCAAAGATGAAAAAAAGCTGGGAAATTAAAAAAAAAATCTAAATATATTTATATATATATAAATTTACTCTGGTCAAATAAAACAGCTTAACGAATATGCAAGTATTCATTAAACATTTAACATGTTTATCTAAACTTGTTATATTTTGTTTTCTGATACAGCATTTTTGTTTCTGCCCCCCTGATTCACTTGCCTAGTTTCTTAAAAAGCCTCTAATACAAGTTGCTAAAATATAATTAAAACTATCAAACACGGAGATATGAATTCATGGCCAACATTTTTATAAAAAATATGAACCCTTAACACTAACTCAAAACCAGCACAAAGTTTATGTTCTTCTCATTAATGTATTTTGGAATATATTTCCCCAAAACTAAATTGTGAAAACACTTTAAATCCACTCAAAAGAAGATAGGATAACAACAAAAGACAGGCGCAATTGGAAGGTTTATTATATCTGTGGTTTGCAATTACAAAGAAAAAGGCATGCACACATGGTTTATCAGTCCAAAATAAACTCAAAGGTTTAGATGTCATGCATGTGAGGAAACTTCTACATTTCCTCACGAGAAAAAAAACCCCGCCAAAGAATAAATCAAGTTTCTTTCTCCAACTTTACCCAAGTCGTTCATATCTTGTTGAGTTAAATTCATAATAACATCGATAATTTAAACATTTCTGTTTCTTTTCTGTGGAACTCCCCAAAGAAAAATAACACATTCACTGACCAAACCAAGAAAAACCCACAGAAAATACCTCAGACATGAATTGCTATTCATTAATCCTTATTTAAATAATTTTTTTTCTTGTTCTTAAACACTAAAGTAGGTTCTGAGGTGATACATTATTTCAAACAAAACAGGGAGTGAAAGGAGATGAAATGACGGTGTTTCTATGGCAACAAGAAGCTTCAAACATGCACACAGCATTCCACACCACAGACCAGAACTTCCTCCACCAGAACCGATCCATTCATCCCGTTCTCGTCAATCCGCCATCAGTGTGCTGATCCAAAAAGAGAGGCGAGAGTCGAGGGTCGCTGATGGTAGATGATTTTTGCAAAGCTAAAGCGCCTTTTTGTAGTGGTTTCAGTTTCATTTGTCTTGCTCTACGATCTTCGACTCGTTCATGTATTTATCAATCAGGTGTAAGGGTACGCCACGCTTCATGAGCTCGAAGAAGGTAAATCCCCCTAAAGAACAAAAACAGAGTTATGATGATGTTGGCATAAATAGAGGTGAAAAAATAAATAGAGAAAGCTATTATACTGAGCCCTCTCGAATTACTTGTATATTTAAATAAAAGCCTTAAATAGGAAAAAAAATGTTTACAGTATTTTGATAATCTCATACCAAAGCAGACTGGAAAAATCTAAAGATAAATTTTAGCAATTCTAAGAAAATTACTCGTTCCCTCTTTGGTGACTTTAACAATTCCTATCAATTAAATATAACTGGTGAATTTTTACATTTGAACTTCACATTGTAAGTCAATCAGGGTGTCTAGGAACTTCTAATTAGTAATCAAATATTTTGTTTTCCTGTTGGGTATTCCTGGTAGAATATTCAATACATGGAATATTCACTGCACTCTGATTCTGAACTGCACAGCACTCTGGGAAATGTAGGCAGATGAAAGAATTGTCCAATATGTTCTGGACGATGTTTATTTTTCCTTTTATATCTAATTTGCCTTGTATAACTAACTGACAATGTTACTTTATGCTGCATAGAACCAGACAAATTCTGCACGGTAGCATCTATCATCTTATCAAAAGTTGTGCAGGTTAACTACAATTTTGCTTTAAATCCAGAAACCTTGAAACTTTGCCCCCAGAGCTACAGCTGGAAATTATTCAGGCTCTGCAGATTCCTGCATGTTTTAGATGTTCATCTGGTTTTAGTACAAAACCTGAAAAGTAATGCCATACCCAAAGTCTTACCTTTTAGCATGTTCAGAAAATGCATTTATTTTACAATGTATTTATTTTATTGTTTTAAACTTCAATCCACTGTTGTTGTTTATTGATGGGACACCAATACAGAAAAACATGGAACTGGGATTTTTGTTTTACAACCATGCACAATTCAAGGTTCTCAATTCTGCAAAATCCAGATTCCTAAATGACATAATTGTCAATCATAATGTTTTTCCAAGTGGCTTTAATCAAGTTTTTTAAATCCTTGTATTTTACCAGGATACCATATTCTGTATGGAGCTAAATTGGGGCAATAAAGTTTGTTCAAAAGAAAAAAAGTTAAATTGAATAAAAAGTTGCAAACTACTTTTCAGAGTCAAGTTTTTTTCTCAGTATCAGATTTTTTCAGTTCAATTTTTTTTTCTTTTGAACAAATGTTATGGCCCCAATTTAGCTCCATAATTTGATAGTTTCATGTTAATCCCGCAAACTGGCTCATTCGAAGCAAATCAAAAAGACATGAGAAATGAGTCAAGACTTTTGAATTGTGCAAGACATTTTCAGCAACTTATAACATCAATTGTCCTCAATTTTGCTAAACTCGCTTGGAATAAAAAGTATACTCACCTCGTCTCTGTCACAGCTTACATGAGAAACAGTACAACATTCAACCAATTTCAAAGCAGAATTCAGTAAATATAATCAACATTGACATATTTAAGTAAGCCAGACTCTGACTTTACTGATTTCTGCTTTCAGCTGCTCCTGTCCCTCTAGCCTAGTAAGGCAGGGTTACACAGGCAGACCAAAAGATGCACAATGAGTGAAATAAGCTTCATATGCTGAAACCATATGAAAGCTTACCTTATCTTTTATATGAGAACATACATTCACAATTCTTGAGTTGGGACTGGGGGAGAAAGAAGAAAAGAGGGGTTAACCCAAGTTTACATGGAGTTATATGTGTGCACCAGGGAGTACCACTGAGTTATTACTGAACTCTTTATATGAAGAGTTAACAGAACAAAGGAGACACTGGAATCTGTGGAAAATAGTTTAAGATGGAGAGGTGAATTAATAAAATGTAAGAACATTATTGGTGTGCGAACTGTGATGAAAAGAATGGCAGGATTGGAAAAAGACACAAACATAAGGGATGACATTGTGTGGTGGTGATGTGTCGCCAAATATTATTTACACTCCACATACTTTAACGGATTATCATTATTAAAACCAAGTTGCACCAAATGTTTATGAATTCAAACATGGCCTGGGATTTAATCTAAAGCTGTGAATGGCTCCTGAGATTCAGACAATCTGCAAATGATCTGGGGGTTTTTTTCTAGATTAAAAATCTATTTTAAATACATGGTGGGCCATAAGTTTCCATACATAGGAGAATGTAAAATGTATATTTCTTTTATATTTCAGATACCCAAGAAGATGCATTTGATAAAAAAGCAAATAATTGAAATTAGAAATTCTTTGTATTGAAACTTATGGCCTACCCTATATAATGACAAATTATATAGGGTAGGCCTATATAATTTGGTTTAGATTTAGACGGAGAGTTAGAGATCCTGGATTTCCAACCACTCTGTTTGATTAGATGAATATTTTCAGAATATATCTCTCCTTCATTTAGTTTAGCTCAGTTTTGAAAGCGACTTCATGGCGTTACAAACATTTAACACAAAGGTATACAGAATTGGATGTTCTTTGCTTTTTCATAAGAACGTTTCATAGGTGAAGGTTATAGACGAGGCAGGCTTATATTTCTGGCTCATCTTTTTATTCACCATAACAAACCAGATTAGTGCCAACATTAATGCAGATGATGCCCACTCCATTCTGCCATTACATCTGAACAAAACAAGATACTTGAACTCTTCTATTTGAGGTAAAGACTAATACTTGAAAGAAGTATTTGGCCTTGGAATCTTCTAATTTGGTCAGGCATATATATCTGTTTAAATACAAAATAGGATTTATATTTGTACCCTACCTCCCATTGACTGACTGCTGTTACCTGTGTCCAGCTAACCTGGACGTATGGAAGTCCTTTTGTCTAAAATTGATCTGTAACCTGAACTTATGGAATGCATACTTGGCAACAAATTTAAATTAACCTTAATTTGATGGCAAACCACTTCATCTTTCCAACTTGTTTTAAAATAAATTTCCGCTGTTTTATAAAATTGAAAGACAGGACAGACAATTTTTATACAAATTGATCCGTTTATGACATTTACTTGGACTAACAAAGCTAATCTTAAAGAAATCAAAGGTAAAAATGAGGATATAGCTTCAAAAGCACAGTTTCAATTAAAAACAAAAGCAATCTTCCAATACTCCTGGACTTCATGACTAAATATTGTTCCCCATGTATTTTCAACTTACACTCAGTTTTCTTGAACATGTTTGTTCAGTATTAAATTGTAACCCTGGTTTCTAAATTATCACAATCTAGTCCTAAAAAACAGTTGAACTCAAAAAAGTAATGAATTTCTAAACAAATGGTGCAACTCAGTTGAGGTACTTACGTTTCCACTTGGTTCTGTCCATTTGGTAGACTGTTATATCTAGATGGAGTTGGCTTCCCAAAAAGATGCCTTGCCTCTTTACAATTATTATAGACTAATGATTATGGCCATAATAGCAGTTACTGGCATAAATAGGCAAACATCTTAATTATATATACCCAATTTTTTCTTTTAGTCACAATATGGAAGTAAAGAGGTAAAAATGGGAAACCAGACTCATAGACTTTAATGCACACCTCTGGATCCACACTGACCTTTGACCTCCAGCTTGCACTCCACCTGGGCCTCCCCCAGGTCGTTGATGGCCTTGCAGGTGTACATGCCGCCGTCATAGGGACTGGGCTTCCTGATCTCCAGTGTGCAGACTCCTTGGTTGCTAAACATTCGGTAGCGTGGGTCATCGAAGATGGTTATCTTATTCTTCATCCAGATCACTTTTGGCTGCAGGAAGAAACAGGAATATCAAATGCACTTATCGGTTGTATCTGACTATAATGATATACCCACTACTTCCATAATGCCATATCCTAGTGACATTTGGCAGTGAAATTAAGGATTATGCACAGTTCTTTGTTTTAGTTAGAGGTCACTCATTCTTAAAGGGTACCTATTTTGTTGTTTCACCACCTACCCGTGGGTTGGCACGGACGCTGCAGTTCAGGGTAGCGTTATAGCCGGCAACAGCAAAGGTGTTGATAAGTGGTTGAGTGAACTTTGGTGGCTCCTTGAAGTCGTGGTCGCTGTACTCTGGTATTTTCATCTGCAAGCCTGTGGGTTTAAGGGTAAAGGAATGGGGTTGTGCATGATACTGACGCTGAGCGGTATCATGTGGGAAATTCCCTATGTGACGAGGGAAGGACAATGTATTTTTTTATTCATCACCAGCTGAGACTAAGACACCACCACTAAAGGGCCTGTCAGTCATACCCAAAACCCAGTGAGATTCAAAAGTGAGGGTGTCAATCAGACTCACTAGAGAGTGGAAAAGATCACTGACAGTACCTTTGGAGAATGCACAGGCAGCAAACGGAAAACGTTCCTCTAAAGAGTCAACTTTCATCATTTCCCTCCGATAGGTAATAAAGGCAAGGAAACATTTCAACTTCTCCAGGACAAAAACACAGAAGCTGTATTTTAATAGATAAGCAAAGTTTTACCTCAACAATTGAACCTGGAATATTGAAATTAAAGAAAACTATAAAACAATTTTTCATAAGTAAAAAAATTGTTAAATAAATTACATTTTATGGGCAAAAATGATTTCTCATCTCCTCTTATTTTTATCAAATACATGTCCTTCAATAAAGTAAAAATAATTGAATTTATAAAATAAGTACCATAATCTAAAATGAAGGTGATTTGTTTGCTAAATGTTTATTAAAGAAAATCAATGTTTTTCTTATAAAGGAAGAACATTAAGTAAAAGCTTTTAGAGATATTTCCAATCTGAAATCCCATTTAAGTAAGCAAAACTTTGAAGTTATAAAATAAGTGTAAGTACAAACACCTTTTAAAAGTGTATATTATTTAAATGACTAAAGAATCAGATAAATCATAATTCATCATTTTTGAGCTACACTTGTTTTTCAGCGCTATTTATTTCAGTCTATAAAATAAAGTAAGCAATTCTGAATCTTAAAATATTTATCTTCTCAAAAATAAAAAGGCTACTAAAGACATTTATTTTAAATAAACAGCTTATGTTTACTATTTTGTATCACTTATTTTATTTACCAAAACTTGTGCAAAAACAATGTTGTCCCAAAGCTTCACCTTAGTAGCTAATACATAAATGTACTATTTTGATTTTAATTGGTTTATTTTATTTTTTAAAAATTTATTTAGTGTTCTAAATTAGGTCTTTACAATAAATGGTAAAATGATTGGATATATTAAATAAACATATATGTAAATAATAATATTCAAATTTACTAAAAGCAATTTTTTGCAAATTAATTGTATTCAACCATATATCACTAAGTATGCATTAATCAAAATGGCATTCCACTCTTCATTGTACCTTCTTTGACGATGAGAGCGCTCTTTTTGGTTTGGGTGGCCAGTTCGCTCAGACCACACATATTTTCTGAGAAGACTCTAAAGAAATATTCATTTCCCACCACCAGTTCTGTGATGGTGATGCAGGTCCGGTGGTAGTGCTCAATACATGTGAACCATTCCTGTAAAACAGGATAAACGTTGTGTAAATATTACATAAACATTTAGTTTCATTTACAGTTTGGATTTATGGCTTGATATTTTGCACAACCATTGTTTTCTTGTCTGCTTTTTGAATGGTGTAGCCTGTTATTGGGGCATTTCCACTGTCTTTTGGAGGGGTCCACACTAGAGCTACATTTTCTCCCCAAACATCTTCAATTGTGACACACTGAGGCGGTCCTGGTAGATCTTAAAATCAAAAAGGAAGCCTAAATTAATAGCTGCCATTACCATGAAAGTAAGTGTGGTTTATTTTTTCTCATAATGTCACTTACCCACAATCTGTATGTCAATAATTGCCGTGTCAACATGATTCTCAACCTGTACCGTCATCTCATACTTCCCAGAGTGGTTTCGGTCTGCTTTACGGATAAAAATGATGCTGTCACAGTCTGTGTTGCGGATGCTAACATGGGAAGGTTCTACAGGATTGCCTTCCTTGATCCAAGTAACCTTTGGCCGAGGTTTTCCCTGTGGACATGCATATGAAACCTTAGTAAAGTATACCACTCAGAAGGGTTATATTAAAGGAGTTTGAGGTTTACCTGGAAAGGCACCACAAGGTTGACGGTTTCTCCAACTTTGCGAGTGTAAGTCTGTTTCAGGTGTCGCGGGACACGGATCTTTGGTGGTTCTGCAGAGAACATTATGCTTATTAAATCAACTGTGTTTGGCTCATTTGTTGCAGTTGAACAGACACGACAGACTTCTCAGAACTCACCAACAACTTCTTTGACAAGGACAGAGTGCTGCAGAGTGCGTGGAGAACTGGCTCCAGCTTTATTTATAGCTTTGACTCGAACTAAAATCTTACATCCTGGAGTTAGTCCAGTGATGGTGTACTTGGTTTTCTCAGTCACCTCTTTGTTGGATAGCACCCAGTCGTCAGCTGTAGGTATAGATAGTCCAGTTGTAATAATATACTAGAAATATTTCGTATCTAATAGACCTCACTTCAATGTTGTTGAGATTTGACTCACTTCCTTCAATGCAGTACTCCACTAAGTATCCATCCAGTCCAGCTGCCCCAATGGTTTCTGGAGGACGCCACTTTACAGTCACTGTGTTGTCCGTAACATCGTCCACAACCAGCATAGTGGGCTCACTGGTCACAGCTGTGTTGAAATAAAAGTTGTTGGTTATTTTTAGTTAGATAGTGGGTGGATGGAAAGAAGAAAATAGGAAGAAGTAAGTCAATGTGTCAATTAATAAATTAGTACATTGGACAGTCAAAAGGATGGACTGACAAAGGAGTGGAGATATAGGCAAATGTAGAACAAATGGATAGAGAATGTATGGATTGATGGGCAGTTGGACGGGCGGACGGACGGATGGATGAATGGGGGGTGGGTGGATGGATGGATGGATGGATGGATGGATGGATGGATGAGCAGTTGGACAAATGGATGGATGAGCAGTTGGACAAATGGATGGATGGATGGATGGATGATGGATGGATGAGCAGTTGGACAAATGGATGGATGGATGGATGTGTGGTGGGACAAATGAATGGGAAGTTGTACAAATGGACACATATGGAAACAACAATTAGTCTATGAGATAGAAATTAATAATACTAGAAATACTGGATAGAAATACTGCAAATACTTCATACGTTATTTTTTCTGTATCTTTCAAGCCCTTTCTTGACTATGTATGAACTCTGTGCAGTGATTTCTCAATCTGCATGTGTTGCAGCAATTATCATGTGATATACATATATCTAGATAAACAAAAGAGCATGTGACTAAGAGATCACTGTATTTTGCTGGTATGCCATGCCAGAACTCATTAATGCCTATTCTGGCTGTCTATTCCTGTGTTATGAATCATATTTAACCCCTATTCAAACTCTGACTGACCTGATCCCATAAACCTCTAATCCATGAATGATTTCACAGCCATCATAAAGACATATTTATTATCCCCTAAAGCTGCTGTATGTCTAGTGAAGGTCAAAGCCAGAATGCTTTGTGTGATGGGTATTGGACTGAACAGCTGCGTTACTGGGGAACCAAGAGCAGCCAACATAATTTGTATCACACAACATCTCTTTCAGAAGTTTGCCAGTACAATGAAACTGTTGTCAGATCAACTGAAACCTTTATATATATATATATATATATATATATATATATATATAGATATATATATATATATATATTTTTTTTTTTTTTTTTTTTTTTTTTTTTTTTTGTGGGGGTGTG
>CAEFZX010028139.1:0-111824 GCA_903066825.1 Alfaro cultratus | reverse complement strand
TATATATAAAATGGGTAATCTGGTAGGAATATACTATATTTTCCCTGTTTAATGGTGCCATATAAAAGAAATATAGGTGGAAAAACAAATGACAGCACATTTGGATACGATTAAGCTCTCATGTGTTCACCTCTTTTAGTGCAAGTTTTTTTCTTCTTCTTCCTCTTCTTTTGCATTTTCTCTTTTCAAGTTCAGCCCAAGAAAGAGTAAATCTGCGAACACTTCAACATGGCCTCCACGTTTTAAGTAGAAACGTTACTTAAAAAGTTGCATCAGTGCATCAATAAAATAAGTAAAAGTAAACCAACGTGTGATCCACGTTCGTCTTGAAGTCCATAAAATATCACCAAATGAAACAGAAAATAAATAAAGTAAGTAAATAAATCTGCCCACTCTTTAAAGTCATGACACAAGTTTTAGGCGTGCGGAGCTGTCCATCATGTCCATCATGGGTTGATTTTATTTTATTTTATTTTTTACACGTATGCAGAGTCACTGGACTGCGTGCGGCCAAAGTTGGGCACGCTCATCCTCGGCAGGTCCTTGTTTCTGATCTCATAAATGGACTTCCGCCGGGCTTGCACGCCCCGCACCGCCGTCTTGATTTTCCTCCAGCCCAGGTGATTGAGTTCGGCCAGGTTGAGCACCACGCAGAACCCGCTGACCGCGAACATGAAGACCAGAAACACGGTCTTCTCCGTGGGCCTGGACACGTAGCACTCGACGTCTTTGATGCAGGGGTAGCGGTCACATTCGTACACGGACGGGACGTTGAACCCGTACAGGAAGTACTGGCCCACCAGGAAGCCGATCTCCAGCGCGTTTCTGAACACCACCTGGATGATGTAAAACCTGGAGATGCCCTCCTGGCGCCTCATTTTGGACTTTGTAGTCCTCATGGCCGAGTTTGGGATCTCCTTCACCTCCAAGCAGTCCGGCTCGGCTTCTTTGGTGGAGTTCTCAGTGTTCTGCAGTACTCCGTTCACAATGGTGTTCTTTATCTTTTTGCTTTCGTCTCGCTTCAGGGAATCTTGATCCTTGTCCAGCGTCAGGTAGACCGTGGAGTACCGCCGCTCTTTCTGCTTGGCCGACTGGTGCACAGAGTACGTGATAAAGCAGAGGCTGGGCGTGCACACCATGATGATCTGAAAAACCCAATATCTAATGTGTGAGATGGGGAATGCCTTGTCGTAGCATGCCTGGTTGCAGCCCGGCTGTAAGGTGTTACAAACAAACATGGTCTGCTCGTCATCATAGACAGTCTCTCCAACTATCGCTACGATTAGAATCCGGAAGATGACCACCACTGTTAGTAGGATCCTAAAAAGCAAGAAAACAAACACAACAATGTGAAAATATGTGCAATAAGCGTCGTTAGTGTGGACGCGCTCGGATGTGGTCCAAGAGAGATGCCCGGTGCTGCAACAGGGCGTTTTTCTTTTTTGAAAAAGAAAGGATCTTTGCAATATATGTTGAAAGTAAACCAAAGATATGTAAAAAAAAAAAAAAAAAAAAAAAAACTGTGTATAAAATAAATAAAAAAATATGTGCGTTAAATGTGTACAATGTATGGGTGTAAGGAGCTGTCCGTGGCGCTCCGGTTTATGAAATTTGTCTTTACAGTAATGCGAAAACAAAGCAAACACAACGACGGAAAACGAGAGTCCGACTTTAATTTGGGGATCTGTCGCCTGCCGAAGCAGGATCAACCTCCGAGAGAAGATAGGAGTTTCTCAAAATGTAATGTCGTGTCTTTTGATCCTAGAAACCAAGCAAACAAATGCATTTTTGAAAACGTGTGCGAGTTGTTGGCATTCCGTGTTAGGAGCGCCCGGTTTTAAGTGAGGACCTTGTCAAATGCTGAAACGGTACATTGTCAGGCAGAAAAAGAAAAAAAAAAAGAAATAAAAGTGCTTCTTTTAGTTCATATTTGTGTTTGTGAGCCTACAAAACAATAACCATGTGCCACTATGTGCACGTCTATGTGTTCAGATAAGATTTTCCTTTAGCTGTGCCGGAGCGCTCGGATTTAATTTAGGGAGCTGTCCAGTGCTGAAACGGACGATCTGCGAATAAATAAAAAAATAAATTAAATAAATGTGTTTCTTACAAGAATACAAGCAGAGCAATGTGAAAATGTATCTTAACTATTTGTTCAGTGTAGGAGCGCAATGCAGTTTAAGGAGCTGTCCAGTGCTGAAACTGGACGCTCTCTGACAAATGCGTTTCTTACGATGAATGTCCGTGGTTGTGATTTAATGATCATGACACGTCAGCAATCGACGTTGCCGTGATTGTACCTGTGTGAGCATGCTAATGAAATGAGGCGACGTCTCTTTCTTGCCGCCCTCCTCTGAGTGCATTACTACCACTCAAACTCCACGACCAGCCACCAAATGAATAAACGGATGAATGATCACATGAAACGGCTACACATGAATTTTAAGTTTAGGCTGTTTGACTTTGCAGCACCATCCCAGGTTCCTAAAAGACAGCTGTCATCTGAGCTGAGCTGTCTCGTTTAGGAGGAAGACAAAAAGGAAGCAAAAAAGAAGAAGAAGAAGAAGAAGATCTGGGGAACAAGACAAGAAAAATCCACAACACAGACAGGAAGCACCACTGGACACCACGGCACAGACGATCCTGGAGCCACAACACAGAAACGGGGGACTGGGGTGCCATGCTAAAGACGATCCTGGAGGCTGCTGCGTTTCTTCGGTTTGTTCTTGGTTTTTGTAGATCATCTTACCTTCCTATCATAGTAGAGTGCTGCTGGACAGCAGCCTCCAGGAGCCTCTCTAGTATAGTCCATTCCCCCATTTCTGATCATCCGGAGGAGACGACGATACAAGGGCACTGTGGTCAAATCCCTCCAAAGAAAAAAAAAAGCACCCGGCTTAATTTCCCCGCACGGCCTCTCTCTGTCTCCCGATGTTCTTACACTCCAGAGCGTCCAAAATCAGCTAAAAAACGCATCCGTCACTGGATGCTCCTATACCGTCCCCGTCCCCCCCTTCTGTCTCTCTTCGCGCTATCTGGTTGGTTATGAGCTGAGAGCGCAGCGCCAGTGAGGGTCCTGTTGTGTGTGCCGAGCGCTCCCACAACGCTGCCACACTGTTCCTTGTCATGAGACTCCGAGGGCTGATTACTGTAAGCCCTCCTATTTTCGATCTTCAGATCAGGTTGATTGGCTGCGCGCTGTGTCTGGATGGAGGCAGGTTGGATTTAATGTCTTGCACCGTTAATCCTCCTTTAAGTAGTATGCACCCCCCTCCCCCCACACACACATACACGCACGCACACAACCCCCTCCTATGTGTCACATGCACAAAGACAAGTCGGTGTAACTCCACCTGGAGTGCGGTTCAGACTTTTTTTTTTTTTTTTTTTAAGGTTTTGGCTCAGGTTCTGTACATCCTGCTCTGGCCTGATTTGTTAAGAGTTGCACAGTCTGCATCGTCTCCACAGAGCTACTGAAACTGCAACCACTCTGTCTTGATCAACATGCTGCTTATTGTGAAGTGGAAAAGAAATTGCTTTAAACATTTTTTATTTTTTTTAACCAATAAAAATCTGAAGAGTGTTTTGTATTTGTATTCAGCTCAAATGAAACAGTACTTGGTAGGCTACAGTGTTTTGTGGGGGTGTCTCTGCAAGCTTAACACATCTAAAAAAAAACTCGGTATTGAAATATTTTCACCAATTTCCATTCCTGCTTGCGCTTTAACATATACATTTAATTTAATCTTAACTATTTCATCATGACTAATGTGTTTAGATGTATTGAACTCATCTTTGACCTTTGACCCAGCTGCTTTAAACTTGGGGCAATCCTCAGCCAGGATTGCCCCAGATTTAGCTCCATCAGTCTTTCCATCAATGCTAAACCAGCTTTTCTATCTCTACTCAAGATAAACATGTTCACAGCATGATGCTGCCACCGCCTTGTGTCACCATTGGAATAGTGAGGTTAGTGTGTTGTATTGTGGGAGTTGTCTACCACACATTGTGGAGTATGATGTTAATTACTTCATCTGACCAGAGCAAGACTCTTCCGCATCCTGTTTCCCTTACATGGCATGCAGCAAACTTTGTTGTCTAATTTTCACTAATAAACTGATGAACTGTATTTTATCATGAGACTAAAAATAGTCCAATACTCATGACATATAGGCTGCCAATATGAGGCACCGCATCGCTGGCACAGGATTTAATGTGGCCTTAACTCCAAATAAATAATGTTACAAGTCATCAGTCAGGAAGGAGGATTGTTTTTTTTAACAGTTTACAGTAAATGGGAAATTGTTTATCAAGACTTTGAGTTACTTGTGCAAAAAAAAAAAAAAAGGAACACAAGCAGCAAAATACACCGTTAAAAAATCTGCTGCAATAAGTGATGGCTATCAATGTATATATGCCAAAATATAGAAGTCCTCTTCATGTTTACAACTAGTACACATATAAAGAAGTTTGTAAAATTCTTCTTTTAAATCACTATGAAACTTTTAAATCAACTGGTGGGAAAGTTAACTTGGGGTCCCCCTTCATGTTTTTTCCAGCATTAGGCACTTGCTCAGTTTGCTTATGCAGTGGGCCAGCTTTTGATATAAGAATTCTTTCCCAAAAGAAAAAAGAAATATATATATATACATATAGTTCTATTTTTACTCAACATTTGGAACCCATGGAGTCGGCTCTCGGCTAAATGGAGCCTCTCCTCTCTTTCTGGTAGAGAAAACAGCTCCCTCTTTTGCCCAGAGGTATCCCTCCCTATGTCACAGGCTGTTGGCCCGGATGGCAGAGCTGTTGTTTCCACCTCGAGCAAAGATGACGCTGTGGATACAGTGACAGAGTGGAAGTACCATCCGAGTTGTTAATCGCTTTATGAAGCGGCCTGCTTGCCTCTCTGCGTCTCTCACTGAAGTCTGAAAATAGAAGCGAAATATTATACTTTGCTCCATATAACACCCAGAGAATGTAACTTATCATGCTGCACTGGGCTTACTCTAATGAAGTGTGTATTCAGTGCGCTTGTCTTTTCACTTCAGGTTTAGTTGAACCATCCGTCAGCTCTGGTATTTAAAGCCCATCAAGATTCGAAAGCCTACCTTTGTAAAAAGCTGCATTGTTTGTAGGGGGCTTTTTGATTAAAGCACCTGCCAAATGTATCTATGAAAAGTGGGGCTTTTTTTTTAAAGACAGGCTTTAATTTGAAAGTCCAAACTTGCTGATCACTATAAAACCTACTTTGTTTATAATTCTGTTTTTTTGCTGTATTTTTAAAACCTTAGAACAACTGGTTTAAACCCCTTAGAATTTTTTATTCTTTTTTAATTGGAATTTTGAAACTTATCTATGATCATTACAATAGAAGTAAAAACAATACAAATATTATATTAATAAGAGCATTATTAATTTCAATCATAATTCTAAGCATTGTTATTGTTCAGAATATTAAGAGTAATACTATTATTGCTGCCATTGTTCAGTTTCTTATTTGCTTTGTTCAATCCGGGGTTAGGGGTCACGTGACCTAGTGTTGTCACTAAATGAATGTTTCTCATGAGGTGGCTGATCCTCTTCTCTCGCTGTAATCTTTTCTAATTCAAATCTTCAATAACCTTTACGCAGCCATCACGTGAGGAAAGGACAGAGCTCAGAGAGCCACTGCTGTGCAGGGTCAAGAAAAAAAAAAAACAAACAAAACAAATTCTTAAAAATGATGTATTTTGAAATATATACATATCCTGTTATAAATTCCAAATACATAAACATAGACTTTGACAAGATATAAATTGCTGGGAAGATAATAGAGGATGGTTAGAGAAAGAAAATAAAGTTCCTCAGAAGCACTTCCTGTGGACGATAGACGGTCCGGCCTCATCGTATTCCTCCTTACTGATCCACATCTGCTGGAAGGTGGACAGAGACGCGAGGATGGAGCCACCAATCCACACAGAGTACTTCCTCTCAGGGGGGGCAATAATCTAAACCAAAGACACATTTATGATGATGCAAACCTGCCCAATATAATATATAGCAAGACATTTTGCAGAGAGTTGAATTACCTTGATTTTCATGGTGCTGGGGGCCAGAGCAGTGATCTCTTTCTGCATGCGGTCAGCAATACCAGGATACATGGTGGTCCCACCAGAGAGGACGTTGTTTGCGTACAGGTCCTTACGAATGTCGATGTCACACTTCATGATGCTGTTGTAGGTAGTTTCATGAATACCGGCAGACTCCATGCCTGTGAATGGAAACAGCTGAGTGTATTTTGGAATCATCTGTAGCAAGAAACATGCCACCATCAGCTGTCAGAACAGGTGAAAATGGGATAGCTCCACTAACAGCTGCAAACATAAATCAGATGGCTGCTTGTGATGTCATGAGACGGCATATCTGAGGTGGATAACCAGGGATCTTTAACTGAAGACAGCCATGCTCTGAATGCTATGAAAGTTATGAAAAACTAAGATTTAGCATTTCTAGGTGTCTAATGAAGAATCACTTTAAAAGTAGGTATGTAAACAAATCTCACATCAGCTCAGACTTTACATGAATTAAAAAAAAAAAGACATTTTGCTTCTTCTTGATCCTTGATGTAGAAAATATAGTTTTCTACTCAGGGCACCATTGTTTGCGGTGCATATGACTGAAATGCAAACGAGTTAGGTGCATTTCAGTCTGTGGGAATAAGCACTCCCCTGTGGTGAACATGGTGAAAGCAAAGAAAGAAAAAGTTGTTCATACTGAAGGCCTACTTTAGTGCTTTTGAAAGCAATAGGATGAAATCATCTCTCTTGCAAAATTTTACATAATTAGACATGTCACTTGTCAAATGAATACTAACCAGAGATATCTCAGCACAGCTTAAGACTGAGTTTTTCCTCTTTGTGAAAACTAACAAAGAACATTTTCAACTATTTTTGGCCATGAGGGTCACCTTGGTTAGAGACAACTGTGAAAAGCACCGATTATGGGTGTTTCTAAATACATTTTTATACTTGTAAAATCTCTAACTAGAAAAGGGGGCCTTAGTGTTTTTCTAAAACTGTATTGAAATCAAGGTGTCCATTCACCATTCATTTTTATTTTCACAGTACTTGCAAATTTTTTTAGAGAAAAATAGAGTAGAGAGAGAGAGGGGCGTGGCCTTGCCATGGGAATGGGTATGGGCAGAAGAAAAGGGGTTTCAAATTCATACTGCAAACAAACACTGTTTCTGAATACAGTACCCAATAATCTATCTGGTTTCAAGTCATACAATTTTTAAATTATTATTGCTAAGCCACTCACTTTGTTCACTATTCACAGAATATGTTGGTGATATTAGTATGGGTGTTTGGATGTTTAAGTGCACGTTTACACACCAATAAAGGAGGGCTGGAAGAGGGTCTCTGGGCAACGGAAACGTTCGTTCCCGATGGTGATAACCTGGCCGTCGGGAAGCTCGTAGCTCTTCTCCAGGGATGAAGAGGAGGCTGCAGTGGCCATCTCGTTTTCAAAGTCCAGAGCCACGTAGCAAAGCTTCTCCTTGATGTCGCGCACAATCTCACGCTCAGCTGCAGATACGCAGACATTGATTATTTTAAAAGTTGTCCGAAAATTATTAATCATTAAAGCAAAGCAATTATTTAAATACTCTAAATCTTTTCCGTTCTACTTGTTTAATAGCTAATCATTTTTGAATTTTCTTCAAAGAGGATATGACATTTTATTAAGATAATTCATTGAACAGTTAAACTATTTTATTTTGAATTTATTTTAATTGGCCATTTTTGTTCATCTAGACTGTTTAAATAATCTGTCTCATGTTGTCATTCATTAAATCTGGTGCATTTTTGGGGGGGAATTGAGACTCACCAGTTGTGACAAAAGAGTATCCTCGCTCTGTTAGGATCTTCATGAGATAATCTGTGAGGTCACGACCAGCCAAGTCCAGACGCATGATGGCATGAGGAAGAGCATAACCTTCGTAAACCGGTACATTGTGGGTTACACCATCACCAGAGTCCAGGACAATACCTGCAACCAATGACCAAAGTTCATAGTCATATTTCATTTCACAAATCACTATCTGTCTTTTAAAGGATTGTTAATCTTTTGCCCATCTTTATCTATATTTATGTATGTCCTATTTATTCAGTGGATTTATTTTAAATGTTGAAGCAGCAATTGTGAAATGCTGTCCAGATTCCATGTGAAACACTAAAATTATTATTTTTTTTAGTACTGAATAAAAGTTTTTAAACAGATACCAACATCAGGACTATTAACTAGCTGTGATATGCAGCCATATTCCTTCAGAGCGTATACTGGGCACAGCACAAGAGTGCACCCAGTTCAATCTAACAAGATGTAGAAATAAACAATTAAATGTCAGATAGCTGAGGAGAGCTTCAGGGCCAACAGTACCCCCCCCCCATACCCCCGGTTATGCTGCCCTGGGAGATGAGCCAAATTTCTAATGTCAGAAGTGTCACTGTCTCTGTGAATAAAAAGCACCGCTGAAAATTCAGTCATACCTGTGGTTCGCCCAGATGCATACAGTGACAGCACGGCCTGAATGGCCACATACATGGCGGGGACATTGAAAGTCTCAAACATGATCTGAGTCATCTTTTCTCTGTTGGCCTTTGGGTTGAGAGGGGCTTCTGTGAGCAGGGTGGGATGCTCCTCAGGGGCAACCCGCAGCTCATTATAAAACGCATGGTGCCAGATCTTCTCCATGTCGTCCCAGTTTGTGATGATGCCGTGCTCGATAGGATACTTCAAGGTCAGGATACCTCTTTTGCTCTGGGCCTCATCTCCGACATATGAGTCTTTCTGGCCCATACCAACCATGACTCCCTAAATATGACAAACATGAGAAATATGAAGTGATGTGTTTGAGTCCTCATGATGCAAAACAAAACCATGCTTCATTGTGTGAGCACAGAAATGAGAACTATGCATGGATTATGAACTTGTTTTGCACAACTTTACTGGTTTCTGCTGTGTAATTATTCAAGTTTTGACTTTTTTGTCTGTACATATGTTGAGTTTTCTTTACCTGGTGACGTGGGCGACCAACGATGGAAGGAAACACGGCTCGTGGTGCATCATCTCCTGCAAACCCGGCTTTCACCAGACCCGACCCATTATCACACACCAGAGCAGTGGTCTCTTCGTCATCACACATCTTGTCAACTCTGAAACGCAAAGGCACAATTTAGCCAACCGGAATAGAACCATGTTTGTGATTTATAGCTCTACTTTCATCAGAGATAGCCATCAAAGTACACAAAGAGCTATTATTGTAAAAAGAAAATGTTGGATTTAACATATTTGTTCAGAATCCAGATCTGAAAAACAGAATAACATAAAACATTTCCATATCTTAAGAATATTGTTAAATCTTTCACATTTTTTGAGAAACTGAAATTTTAGCTGTAAAACTCATCACAATGCATAGAACTGAGCATCTTAAAAATCAGTCTTTGTCTTATGAAGCTCTAAAATACATTAGTTTTTCTTTATAATCAAGATTACTTATAAAATCCACCATTTGATGATAATATGATTTGTTGAGATGGACCAATAGTAGACTACTTAAAAAAACACTAGTGCATAAAAGGATAGTATTTGTCAGTCTTTTAAAAGTTTTAAGCCTGCAGCCCTCAGGTCAGTACAACAGGTTGATCCAGTGCAGTCAGAAGATCACAAACAAGCTAACTTAAAGTGGAATCACTGCTAATTTGAATTAAAATCCATCACCCACTTATCGCAACACCCCCCCCCCCCCCCCCAAAAAAAAACAACAAAAAAAACAAAAACAAATACATAATCATTTAGTTTGAGCTAGTCGTGTTGATACTCACCAGATTAGTAAGTGGGGGTCGGACTCTGAGTACAAAAACAAGAGGTGTTGGGATGTCATGGCCAGACAATTTATACCATGAAGAAAGGCCCTGGAGGCCAAGTAGTGTGACCCCCATCTCTATATTTGGAAGCCAATTGCTCCCATTGTCAACAACCGCTCCATGAATGGCATCACTAGGAAAGGGAACTCCCCAGTGGACATCTGTGCCTGCAAACCATATATGGAAGAGGGCAATGAGGTGGGCGAGACAATGACAAAACTGCCTTTGATCTTTTACCTACTGATGAGTCATTGTATCATTACTGGGGAACCTCAGTGTGTCCACTGAAACATATGACTATAGGTAAGACATAGTCACATGTTTCTAATTTCCATTTCATATTTTGTAATAGTCCAGAAATGCTGCTTATCATAACTAAATCAGGGAGAATAAACTCACCAGAGCAAGCTAAGAAGCTTCTGACATGAAACCTGTAGTAAATCCATTGCTTTGTTTTTTGTTTTTTTTTAGTTTTTGTCTTTGGACTGACAAGACACATGCGAGCTGACAGTGCCAAACAGAGAGACCACTTGTTCCTCCAGCTGCTGTCAGCAGACGATTGACTTGTCCCCCAACCACCACCCCATGCCCATTTAGATTTTCTGCAAAGACAGCAAAGCTTACATGCAGACAAAACATCCCTTCTCTACTGTAGAGTGATTTCAGCTTCAGCCCAGAACAGTTTTGGTTCTACAATGAGATCAATGTGTGTGCATGTATTCCACAAGCAAGTGCATTGGTTATATGGGCTATGTTTGGACATGCCATAGGGATTCTGCAAGAAAATTTACTCACAAAGTAAGTCATATATTTTCTTACTATTAGCTTCTCTTAATATAATAAGCTGTAGTGGAGGGCAAGTAACATGCTCAAAATTCCTTTATGTCTATCCATCTGTCCGTTCATCCATCCATCTTTATATCTTATCCTTAAAGGGTCATTTAGTAATATTAGTTGTAGTCATCTGGTGCCCAACTCCAAGGGTCAGTAACCGAGACAGGCTACCCTGATTACCAGTGCTTCACAGGGCAACACAGAAACACACAACCTACACACACTCATAAATAAGGGAGATTTAGAGTAGTCAAATAACCTAACAGTCTTTGTTTCTCTATTTTTGGACTGTGAAAGGAAGCCTTAGTACCCAGAGAAAACTCATTTATGCAAAGGGACAAAGACACTCCAAACAATCAGAAGGGGAACTTGAACTTCATCTACTTTTTTGTTTTTGCTAAAATTAACTCTCTACATGTGAAAAGTGCCAGAGACAAACCCATAAATATTTGCAAATGTAATTGAGACAAAAGACAGTTCTACAAAAAAAATATTTATTTGAGGGGGCTAAACACATTTGTTTGTTAAAATCAGTTATTATTTTACATCAGAAAAAAAAAAACCAGAAAGTAGCAAAATAGGTAAAACTAATCTTTTTTTTTTCTGAAAAAAGACTTGTTCCGGCATTATTAAAGTATTAGTTTTTGGGTAAAAATGTTTTGAAGCCACAGGTTGCAGACATCTGGTTTATACTGTAAAAGTGGCAAAATGTGTAAAAAATAAAAAACAAATCAAGGGGTTTATATTTTTGCAAGATAATGTAACTCAAGCTGAAATTTACTGTAATATGGCTTTAATGTGACACTGGGTAAATATAATAGATTTTCTATAGTTATAGACCTCCACAGGTGAATCAAAAGCAATAAACACTTGGTAGTGTTTATTGTTTGCAAGTTCCCAAGTCTGAGTGAAAAAAGGAGCATCTCATGTAGTGACATGCCACATATTCTTTCTTTAATCCCACACAGACGGGAAAGAAGAAGACACTGAAAATGACATTGCCGGTTTACTCGCATCAGACAGAGAGCAAAACTCTGAAGGCTGTGAAATAACACTGGCTAAAAGCAGTGGATGGTCCCTCCACAAGGAGGACACGACAAAAGGGCACAGCGAGCCATGAATCATATGCTGCTGTCAACCGACCCCGAGCCATAACCCTCCACTGTGTGACTCTTTGTTTGGCTCTTATGTAATGAATTTTAGGCAGTGGTCTGCTTTAAGCGTCCTTTTGCCCCAGTATTCAAACATTCCTAACATTTTTTGACCATAGCTCATTTAGGGTTATGTATAGAGAGAAAGTGTCTTTTAACTTGTTATTGAGTTTATTGTGAAAGCTAAAAAGGACAAAGGAATTTTTGTAATTTTTTTTGTCTATTCTGCAGATTTTAAAATTCAAATTGCACAATAAAAACAATAACAGACAAAAAAGGGCATATTATCAGAAAATGTCTTTCTGTTCCCATTGAACACAGAGGTGTGAAACTGCTTGTTAAACTTAAGGTTTCTACAGGGTTGCTCAGATCTCGTAGTGTGACTTTCACTCTATCGTTTGCTACTGAGATTAAATCACTGTGGCACAATCACTCTACCACTCACGAGCCCTCAGGAGATCAGCTTCATTACTCAGCAGAAGAGATGAGATAATAGGGAACAAACTGTCGAAAACAAAAGGCATATTGATTGTCTATGGGAATTTCGCGTCTTAATCAGAGGAAAAAAGTCATTCCAAGAACCCCGAGGGGAAGTCGTTTGCAAGGCTTTGTGCTCAAGTCAATAACATGCAGACATATTGGAATGTGCCTGCACCAGATTGTGGCATTTAAGTTGCCCACCCATCAAAAACTTACTCAATACTAATGTTCTGTAAGGATTTTCTTTTTTTACTTCAACTTGTCTACTTCATTTGTGATGATTGGAGGGGGGGGCATTGAAAGGTCAGAGCAGATGGAAGGCAAGCAATACGCTGTGTGGAAACTGGGTTTCCTTGTTCTGGTTGCTACAATAAATAATGAGTGACAAGCTGTTGGTTTTTCCTAAAGTCTTGCATGAGGTACCTCAAAAGAGTACAAGACTCACATCGCTGTTACCTTCGCTGCAGCGGCTCTGCAAACATTGACATGTACAGTACGCTATCGCTAACTGCAGAGAAAGTGAGTTTCGTTTTCAAATGAACAAATGGTTTTTATGTTTTGATGCTTATACAGATATGCCACACACATTTTTGTTGACCACATGAGTAAAGGAGAGCTGGTTTTAGATGAGATGTCATTGCAACCACAGTTTTTAATGTATTTTATTGGGATTATGTGGCAGACACAACTGTACAGTGAGAGACAAAGCATGCAAACTAAAAATCTGAAAAGTGCAATATGCATTTGTATTAAGTCCCTTCCTAGACATACTGTGTGGAATTATGAAATAGATACATTTCAGGAAAAAGACCACTCCTACTCCCAGTCCAATACCTTTTTTTTTCTTTCACCTCCCAACAATCCAATACCCAGAGGAGTTCAGGCTTGTCCAGCTTCTTGGAAAACCGAAATGAACTTTAGCCAAATGAATATCATCAGAGTTCTCCCTGTTTCTCCTAAATGTGACTTTGAGACCGTGTGGTGAATGTCAATGACTCCAATTTCTGAGATTTACAGAGATTCTCTTGAGACTATTTATTATATCTGCAGATTAGAAAATACTCAGACCTGGATTGGACTTGTAAAATAGGGCTAAGTTTTCTAAGAATAAGAAATAAAATAGAAATGAATAAATAAATACAATGTAGCTTAATGCCAGTCAACTGACAACTCATCAATGGGGCAATTTTTTTTTTCCCAGAGAGCCAAGTTGGTTTGGATAGCTTTTTTCCCTTAATGAATGAAATCATCCTTTGAAAATTGCATTTTATGTATACTAAATATAGCCTATTTTAATATTTATCTTTTATCTTTGGTAAAGAACTGTATTTACATGCTTTTAAGAACTTGATTCCAAAATAAAAATAATAGAAGCCAAATGTTATTTATTGCCCTTCTTTTGGACCACTGGCTACTTTCCTCCTCTGTTCTCTCAGAAATACACAGTTGTGGTTCTTGCTGGACACTTTCAAGCATCAAGCTTTCTGAAGCTTCTTCACTCCAGCTGAACCTCCAGAACAGTCTGCTGTCTGCGTTGAACTGAATGGTTTCAGCTGTACCCTACCCGTGCCTTTACTGAAACAACAATTTGGTGGCAGGAAACAAAATACTGTCAAAATTGGCAGTTGCTATAAACTTTGCACAGTAGTTTAAAACTGAACAGCCGGAAACTTGTCAGTTTGTCATGACACTTGTGTTGCTCCAAACTCTTTGGCGATGGCTTGTGAATTTAATGGGGTGAGGTTTCTGAGCAGTATGTGGCTAATTGAAATGGGAAATGTACTCTTGTCATTCCTTCTCTCTGCCTCTGAGGTCTCCTAGCGGCCAGGACAGCGTCAAACCTTTTTCATGGTCAGTCTCAGACGTTGATGAAAAATTTACTAGCTTGCCTCTCTTTAATTCTCTCAGTTCGGTGCTTGTCATCTTGGCTTCAAGGCCTCCCTCTTGTGCCCTCTGCAAAGGCTTTTGGGAGGAAAAACAAAGTAGTTTAAAAACTGGGCTATTTATTTATTTGGCAATCGGGGTCTCACTTCAGGAAATTTGGGAGCAAATCCGGGTAGTATATAAAAATGCAATCTAATTAGGTCTCAGATGGCAGTTCTGTAAATATTACAACACACACTAGGGTCTTCACCTCTTTTTTTAAGCAAATTTATCTCAGCATGCATTTTAAAGTAAGAGTGAGGTTCTGACGCTGTTTCCGTCAACAATAAGGAATCTGAAATTATGATGAAAAGCAGTTTGAAATGAAAATGAAATATTCATGTGGGTAAATTTGAATAAGCTACAACACTGGCAGATTTGTAGGTAGGCAGCTCAGTAAGATTATTTGAGAGCGTATTTATGGGGGTTTCTGAGGACGGTATCTGGAGTTATTTTGGTCCTGACTCAGGCTGTGTGATGCCAGTCAAAATACTAAGACAGCTTTTAAGTTGTTAAGCAAAGTACCCTCACACCTCGCCTTGACAAATACAGTTAAACAGAGTTTTGCTCTAATATGTGCAGAAATACTGTCAATGTGTCTGAGTGAGTCTCCATTGCAGAAAAAAAAATGTAATTCTCATGATGTTGAGGCAATTTTGCAGCTTTTTTGGCTTCGGGAAAGCTGTTATGAAAGTCAATTGATATCAATAAGAAAACAGATCAGTTGAATTTATCGAAGTCCATCGGTTTTAAATTTTAGGGGCTTTATAAGGTTTTCCTGGAAACGGGGCCATTAACTTTAAAGAAGCTCTTTCAATCAAGTAAATGGCTAATATGTTGTTAATGTAGTTAGTAACAACATATTAGCCATAGCCATGTTAATATTTCTTTTTGCAATATCAATACGGGAATCTGCACTGCTAAGTGACGAAGATTTTTGGTGGTGTCTAAACATGTTCATAGATTCATTTATGTAACAAAAAAAAAAATCTACCAAGCAGATCCATCCATCCGTCCGTCTGTCCTCCCGTCCGTCCGTCCGTCCGCCCTGAATGCTAGTAGAGCCAGTTTGCAGCTTATGTCATACATCTGTGTCAGTGTATGTGGTTCATTGCTGGACTATCACCAGCAAAGAACCTGATAAGGCAGACAGTGATATTTCAGTACAGCTTCTACCATCGCCACCATTTAGTCTGCATCATAGAGAGGAAGTAACAAAAAAAATTTATCACTCTGCACTGCAGTCAGAAAGAGAAAAGGTTTTCAGGATTTATGTTGAACCTTTAAATCAATTAAGAAGATGCAAGCAGAATACAGCATTCACTAATTTTACAACTGTCAAATATGCAAAAATAAATAAAACTCTGATGATGAGCAAACTCATCATCAGAGTTTGCTTCATCGTTAGCTGTCACTTTAGCATCCATCATGGGGTCATCAGGGTCAAAGTCTGGCACAAACACCTAAGGTCAGGATTCAACTCAAATATTCTATAATCTATGTGAAAATGGAAGTTTTGTAGTGCCATCTGGTCTGGTCAGCTTGATTCTTGGTTGGTGGGTAGATATTTGGATTTATGGCATGCCATCAACTCAGATATACACGAAGCAGAGTTAGACTTCTTTTCCCTCAGTGGTCTTAAAAACATTTCATTTTACTGCTGCTGCTGCAGCAGTAGGGAAAGAGCAGACTGTAGTTCTTGCAAAAGGTTAAATCCTTCAGGGTTTCCAGTCAGACGCTGTCGATCTATTAGTCTGTTGTGGACAGTGTTATCTCTTCTATCATCATCTGTTGAGGTAGCAGCATCAGAGTCAGTGGCCTAAAAACGCTCAACAAGCTGATAAAGAAGAATTTCTCTGTTCTGAGGACTGCTGTAGAAACGCTGGAGATGATTCTGTAGAGATGAATTCTTCATAAAATGAAAATTACATCAATCCTGAGCATGTTCTTTATGAGGCTGTGCTGCAACAACAAGGGGTTTTCAGTCAGAAGCTTTTTAAGAACTGATGTAATACTGACAACCAGAGAAGATTCTTCTACCTACAGGCATCTATCTATAAAAACTCTTTTAAGAAATATGTATAAATAAAGTTACAAGAACTATGATTTTCCTTTTTGATTAGTAAAGTATTTCAGTATTGGAATTGAATTGAATAAATGAATTATTTAAACACAGCATGTGTGCTATAAGAATTAAAATGTTGGTCATATGTCAAACTGTCAAATGTTTTCTGCTTCCTTCCTAATTAAACAGTACACACTGCGAGTCAATCAGCAACCACAGAGGACGAGCTTAAAGCAGTTTTAATCGCATTCTAGGTTTCAACACAGTGCTTTACAAGTCTAAACAGTTCTATTGTTAAAATGCCATTTTCATTCTTATCTTCTGCATGCAGTGTCACCATGAATTATACAGAGAGCATGGACCATGAATGCAAAGCCTATTTTCTTGAACACAAAACTGAAATCCGAGGTTAATTAGGTGTTAACAGCAGAGGTGGAAACCAGTGTTCAAACTTTTTGGTCACAGAGGTTACAAGACAGAATGCCAGTTTATCAAATGCCACTCATTACAAAATAAAAACAGACATCATCGGCTCCTATCTCTGTAAAGAAGCTTTGTCGCTATAGAACGGGAGTTGCCTGTGACCCCTGTGTGATCAGGTCCTGATCACTCAGGGTGACTCTCAGCACAAAGGCTTGCAGTGCCTCATGTTGTTGGCACAGGTCCGGCCTACGTTGGCCCCCTCCAGCAGTAAGTCAGAAAGTCGATCAAGGCCAAGGCAGGTGGTGAGGGGGCTGATGAGACCATAGAGACCGCCTAAGGTGATGCTGACTGGCCAGCCAATGCACAGCAGTACCACCAGCCAAATGATGCACCAGAAACACGAGCCACAACTCGCCATCCTGGTCTACAGGAAAAAGAAATCGATTAGAATACAAATTAAAACATGGACAGGAATGTATATAAACTGCTTCAACTTTAACCGAGTTCTGGTATTCCACCAAAGCCATCATCTTTGATAGGAATATTTCTGAGACCATTTCCTTTTTAACAAATTAATACTTTTCTCAAAAACTGGCAGGGGAGAATCCCTTACTTGTCTCATGTCACCTAGCAGTAGATCTGCTGCTAGGTGATCTAGCAGTAGATCACTAGCAAAGAACCTGGTGGTGGTATGAAATTAAAAAATGAAACATGGTAATGCGCAAATTCTGTATATGTTAACTAATAAGTAGTACTAATTACTAACTTAGATATAACATCTTTTACAGTAAACTGAAGAAAATGTGTGTGAGTTGTGAAACGTATTGTTCACAGATATATTTTATGGGTCAGAGGCATGAATAGCTTTGTATTAAAAAAAACAACTGATGCAATTTTAACGCCACTTAGACTGAACTACAGAGGAGAGAAACATGTTTTGATGAGAATTTCACATGATGTGTAATATTAATACAGATGTAAAAAGTCTACAGACCTCTGTTGAAATATCTTTTTCTTCATGTGCTTGGAAATTATTTTCTAACCTTTTACTGAGTGATACATTGTGATACTAGCATCCCTCTGACTGCTCTTTTTCTATGAAATTCAATCTGAACGTCATTTGTGGTTTCGGTGTGTACTGATCCCTTTTTGACACCAGGTGAGAATGTGGTGGTTCTTTCAGAACGCAGCCATATTTTGCGTGGCGTAGGAGAGCATGCAGACTCATACAATCACATTATAAAAACATCATAAAAACATGGTACGGTAATATGGGTGTACGACTTCTTTTTCCACTGTATGTAGTTTATCAACGTAACAATTTAACAATATCAATATTTGTATATTTTGTAATGAGTTTAATTTTTATAGTATATGACTATCACTATGAGTTCTTGCATCTGGCTTTAAAAATAATTAAGGTTGACTATTTAGATTACACAGGGCAAGAAGTAAATGTTCTTCTGTTGAGATGAGAGATTATTGGTACGAGATGGGAATTGTTGTTGAACTAGAAGTGCTTGTCAGGATCAGACAGTCGCTTTTATAAATCACGATATGCTGACAGCTTCGAGCGATAGCCACCATGCCTGTCTGACTGTCGAGGTCAACTGACCATTGAATGACACGGTGTTGAAGAGGCACGTTAGTCACCCACTAATAGCAGATCAGCAAACATCATTTGGGTCCTTTATAATAAGCATAACTGTCAGCACAGATAAACAGCAACCAGGAGTTGTAATGTGCTGCTATTCTCAACCTGCTGCATCACCTGCAGAGACAAAGTTTCACTTGGTAAACTGTGCAGGTCTCAACTTCCTTTTTCACCACTTTTGAAAGGGTTTCAAATAAGGAGTGTGGCTTTAAATATTTCCTGCGATACAATCCACCAGAAAAATCTGGCCCGGGGCCCAGCCTTGAAGTTAAGATAGTAGATCTGATGGTTTTATGAGTGTGAAAGTATTGTGTGCTGTCAGGCTGATTCTTTAAGCTTGTTAAAGCTTTAAGACACAATGGTCAGATTTCTCCCCCCCGCCCCCAACTCCCTGCAGGCACTGTTGCCTTAACTCTGTGCAACGTGTAATTTCCTGTTTTGACAATGCTGTCATGTAGGGTTGGCCAATAAATTACATGTTCTTACACGAGCGCGTCTCATGGTGTATCCCGTGCTCTTAGTAAACGCCAGCACATTGAAAAGAGAGCGAAAACACACATAAATGAGCCACAAAATTACAAGTTTTTACACTGGAGAAGAATAGCGCATAAAAGTACAAGAATATTACTGATATTAGATAAAAAATTTAATTTAAAACATCGAAATTTATACAGTTTCAAACTCTTAGATATGATGGAATTATCATCTTTTTCAAAAAAATATCCCACAAAACATTTAACAATAATGAATCTTCTCATTATACATCACTCCACAGGAAGCGCAGCAACAATCAATCTACTTTTGTTATGTTAAATGCAGTTAGTGCAATTTTATATCTAAGCAAAAGGTTAGGAGTGTCAGCTTTGCAAAAATAGCTATTAACCTATAGAATACCTGTCCTGTGAGTATAAAAGACATGTTCACCTTCAGCACAGACAAGGTTCTGGAGGAACTGAGCTTCTGCTTTCCTTCTCGCACGGACAAAACTCTCCCAGATCCTTCCTCAGACTTCCAGGGAAGATGTTTGTAAGCAGTAGTCACTTCCCACCAGTTTGCCTCTAATTTGCTCCAACAAGGTGCCACAGCAGCTGGACTGTCATAAGGCCGGCTGACCCAAAGCTAACGGGAAGCCTGATCGGAGGGAGGCTGTTGCACAATGAAGCTATTCATGTGACTCAGGGGAAAAATTTGCCTGGTGTCATGAGATTTCAGCTCTTTGGTGATATAGTGAGATGTCGCAAACCTTGTGGTTTTATGTGACTAACAAAGACAAAAGAGTGGATAATTGTGGGGTGGAAAGTAAATGATTCATGGATTTTTAATAGGTCGTTGTGCATTTTTATGTAGCCTCCCTCACTTCCACTTCTTGCTAAATAGCTCGCGCTCTGAATGGAGATGATCCATGAACATCAACTTTTGAGATAACTCAATTGGACTTAGATCTATGCTTTGACTAGGCCACTAAAAATATGCTTTCAAGTAAACATTTTTCTTATTAACTGTAACCAGCATTGAAGAGAACGTAGTAATTGTTTTAACCCAACCCTGAATTAAACTTAACATGCAATTGACTTTATTTAGGCTCATCAGAGGGGCAAGTAGTTCAAATGCATGAATTTTCAGATTCTTATATATTTAAAAAAAAATGTTGAAATCTTTTGTCTTACACTCTACAATTATGTACTATTTTGTGTTGGGTGAGTATGTGAAAAATTCAGCAGATTTCCCTTTATCTTATAAATAGTTGAATAAAAATGAGTCTCATATGAAAGTCCTTCACTCAGCACACAAAATATTTCTAGACCATCATTCCAATCCTTACTCTAGGAAACAGAAAGCCCTACCTACTACTGCTCCAGCAAAGTCCAGTGAACCTTTACATCAACTGCCCTAAATTTACACAATATGGCGGAAGAACAGACAAAATAATTTTTATGGCTTTACAGTTGACTGCAGAAAATGTGTCTCTCCACATCTATCAACACATGGCTCTCCAGCAGGTCCCTGAACTGGCCGAGGCACAAGCAGCTGTGCAGCTGACCTACTGCGCTATCAGGCAGCCTGAGGTGTGATGTAACAACGACCAACCTCTCGTGCATGATAATGACTAAATTTCCAGTCTGTGTTTTCGCCTGCAGGGTTGTGAACCCCATTAAACTCTTAATCATAATTAATTTATGTTTAAATGGTCAAGCATTGCTTTAAACCTGGATTATGGATATCGCTCTTGATTTTAACACCAATATTAAGTTCTTTCAGCTGATCTCATCCCTTATATGAACTGCTCTGCAACATAAGCGTGTCTTCGGTACTGCACAAAGATGTATGAATGGTGAAGGATTTACTGTTGCAGGTTGAGTGACTGTGCTTCAAGAGGGCAGGGTGAAATCCCCCGGCATGCATACGGGCTCTTGGGTGAAGTGACTGACCTATAAATGCAACTTAGTAGCAGCCTGCACTGCTGGTTTGGGTTGAGCCAGTCACAGCAGAGTTAAGATTAACATGAATGGATGAGAGTATCATGACACAGAGGTTATTTGATAGAGTGAGAGTGAAACAATGATTATGTTTGGAGACAAAGTACATTATCAGCTTTGGTAGCTGCACATAAAGAAACAAGCCAGTATAAATAAAATGATTTTAGTTTTTTTAATAAAGTACTAATAGTTACAAAAATCATCTGCTTTAAAAAAAAAGGTAGCAAGAAAACATCACAAGGGTCTTTGAGAAGTAGAAAACAGATTCGGTATCAATGTCATCACATGTTTTCAATGAAAAATCTAATTTCTCCATGTGTAGTAGTCCACTAACGGATCCTCTACTGCTCTTCGTCATCATCCTCCTCCTCCTCACTGTCGCTGTCTCTGCCTGGATGCTCTGGCATCTTCGTGTGGTCGACTGTTTCCTGGTCCCCCTCTTCCTCGGTGGTCTTCTCTGCGTTTGGCTCAGGGTTCGCAGCTCCTGGGGTTTCCTGCTCCATGGGAGTTTCTGGCTGTGGTTCTGCGGAGCTACCCTGCTCTGTCTCGACTGCAGCGTCTTCCTGAGATTGTTGTGGAGGCATAGCCAGTTTCTGCTGTTGCTGCTGAGAAAGCCAAAAACACAAGGATTTTTAACAAATGAAATATTTTCACACAGTAATTTTGGTAAAATGAAAAGAGTTGTTCTCTATACCTGTGAATATAAACACTATTTATTTCTTGATTGTAAGTGAACATTTTTTAGAATAGTAGTGTCAGAAGTGGTTATAATTGTTTATTTTTTTTTTACACATTCTAAGATAAAGGTACTGAAAGGTGTTTACCTGTCTGTACTTCTGGGAGGTCTGGATCATGTGCATGTACATGTTGTACACAAAGTTTGTCATCTCTGGCATGTCCTTGATGATCCGGTCAGGCTGCTCATCCCTCTAAAGGAGAGGAAGGGGGAGAAAAAGGCAATTTGATGTTTCAGAATAGTAATGAAATCAAAAACTCCTTGTATCTTATTAGGGATCATTCATTAAGTTACCAATGGAGGTTTAATGGATTTATAGCAAAATCAGTGACGAAATTACATTTCATCCCTGAACACAAATTTGCCTTGCAGCTACCACTTCTCACTGGCTAATGAAACCAAGTGCAGAATGCAGAGTCAGTGATTCGACAACATTAGCATGCAGACCATTTCTTGCAGCCTAAACTGCAGAGAGAGATGAGCAGAATATTTTATCTGCTGATAGACTTTTGCTTTGCTAACAGAGAAGATCCTCACTGGAATCCCGCTGGCATCACGTCAAAGTCAATGAGACACTTGATGACTACAACTTAAATGTGGAAGAATTCTCTGTAGCGAAAAGTTAATAAAACTTGTTGCTTTACTGTAATTCAACTCACTAAACAAATGGTGCAATGAAAAAGTAACTGTTCCCTTATATAACTCTTCTATTTTTGTCCCATTTAACCTCTTCAGATTGCAGAATAAATTGTAAGAACAGACAATGCTAACCAGAGTAAATACAAAAAGCAATTTTCAAATGATTATTTCAATCATTGAGAAAAAAAAAAACCTCTCCTAACCAACCTGACCCTTTGCTTAATGAGTTGATGATTTATCCAACCCAACAGTTTCTATCTAGCAGTTGCCACTCATTTTTTCACAATATTTACCTGCAGTGACGCTGTCAACATCCTCATCACGCCGAGGAAAGTTGACCACAATTTCATGTGTTCTCAGTTTAAATATAATGGTGTTCATTGTCCCAAATAATCTAAGACAATTTTATAACCTTTTTCAGATCAATATGTTGGTGACTTTAGTTCTCATCTGTTCTTAAACGTCTTTAATTCAGAACAGAAACAACGTTTTGAGATTTGTGGCCATCTTCATGTTGTACAACAGCTGATATTTGAGTGATTTTTATTAATTAGTTGTTCCCGTATGACCATGATAGTCTGGATAGCTTTTTCACCTTAATTAATTTAAGTAAACACATTACTCCAACATTGTATGCAAATACTCCTGTGAAACAAGTCAGCTTGCGATTTAGTCAGGCCAAATTGCTTGTTATCCTTCTGGTCGGGCGGTGTCAGACAAAATCTGCATTTGCATGTTAGCAGCAAAGGTTTACCAACTGTAGATGGACAGGCTAAGCAGGGGCCGCATGTGTGTACCCAAAAGAGCTGTCCCTCGTGGGGATGAACACTCGAGAGTCAGAGAAAGTGTCAGAGGCTGTGGGGTATTTTAGACTGCCCTGTTGCCACAGTGCGCCAGCCACTGAGATGCAGTGACCAGACAACAGCCGTGTCACGCTGGTCTGGCCCAAGGTTTTATTGTTAGATCTTTGGGAGTTAAAAATAGCCAGGCCTGTGTTTCCCATGCTCACAAAGGGCCCCTGCACACTGATGTTAACAGATCAATCTCTCTGTGTAAAGTAGCAGAAGGTATAATAATGACAGAGTGGAACCGGATGCAGAAATAATTTAAGGAAGAGGAGACTAGCATGGACCTCAATGCATTAGCCTGATTCATGATAAGGAAGGTAAACGGATTACGGGAGAATAATTGATCCAGAGAGCAGAGCATGCATGTGGATGTACATACAGGCTGTTCCTGGCTGTAATACTCGTGCGGTCTGATGTGTAGCTGCAGTGGTCTGGCAGTCAGTTGCTTGAAGGCGGGAGTCAGCTCGAAGCAGTTCTCGAACAGTGACACCCGAGCAAAGATGTACAGACCCAATCTGGCTCTTGACATGGCGACCACAAGACGCCTCACATCCCTGTGGAGGGAGGAGAAGAAGAAGAAGAAGAAAAAAAACAGCTGAGAATTGGTTTGACATGAAGGGGGGGATATTCAAAGAGACATGAGTGGGAGGGGAAGAGAACTGTGAAATTATCATGTGCAGAGGAATAGCTAAAACTTAGATCAGGGTTAAAGGATACAGTAAAGACGGAGGAAAAAAAAGGCTATGTAGCGTGGGAGGAGGGAAGGTTTAAAGAAGGATAAGAGGGACTAGGTGAGTGGGACAAATATAGAAGACGAAAGAAAAAATAAAGGGAAGGGAGGTAAGAGGGAACATAAGCAGAGGAAGTGGGAGAGTAGAGGAAGGGGCAGATTTAGGTTACTTTTTCTTGCCATCTAAGAGAATTAAGAGATTAAAAAGGACAGAGGAGTAATTTCTCTATGAAGAAAAAAAAATCCCACTTGGCTTGTTCTAACACATTTGTTAATGTACTTTGCTGTCAAGGAACAAAACAGAAAATCTAAATACAGCCCCGCTATAAAAGTATTAGCATTTCTGTTTCCAATGTTAATTCTACTAAAATCCCTTTTACGTAGATGCTGACAGACACAAATTTTCTATTACAGATACTAATTTTAAAAATTCAGGGTGGCTTCTTGCCAATACTTAAGACCAAGTCTATTTTAGCTAGCCTTTATGATTACTGTCATCTTTAATTTAGTTTTTTTTTTCAAGGGAGGCTGGTTCTGTATGACATCATTACCTCTTTTGGCTGTGAATGAGCTCTCCTGCAGAGCCAATGTTGGTCGGAAACTATTGCCAACTTGACTATGTCTACCTAACTAAAGGCTTTGCAATGAATCTGAATGTTTGGTTGGTGGTCCTCTAAAAGTAACATTTATATTTAACAAATATTTAAAAGGCTCTAAAAAATAAGAATAAGTCTTGACATTTTCACTGGTAGTGCTTTTCAGAAGTTAGAAAAAAAGATGACAAAACATATAGATGTGTAAATTTGTAACTGTCATGTCGTATTTACTTTAACTTGTGATTTACAGTAATTTTTCCATATTGTCCTCGTACTCTACCGAAAGAAAAAAATACACTGCTCCAATTAAGAAGAAATACCAACACAAGGTCTCTCAGAGTAATTTTGATTTTATCAGTAATGGACAGAGTGGGAATCGAATCGGCAAACCACCAACAGAGGGATGAACTCCAGCCACAGTCGTCACCATCGTCCCAACATTGTAATTTGTGACAATGTTTGAGGGATATGAGTACTGTGGCAAAGAACTGGTCTATAATTTCTCCTCGACAACACAGGTTTGGAAAGAAAAACAGGCAGACCTGCATGTGAACACATCGTGAACCCAAAGGCAAGATGCCCAAAAACTATGCTGAATGTGCACTGTATCCACCTACGCTACTGTATTACAATTAATTCAATGCAAATCATACAAATCCAAGCAGAAACAGTAAACAATGTTTGTACTTTTAGTCACTGGAGAATAAGGATATAACTCATAGTTATGATGGAGCATTTATAAAATCAAGGACCTTTTTTTTTGAGAATATTGAGAATATGGAAATGTATTCTAAAGTGTAAAATAAGTCCAGCTGAACAACTTGGCAGATTAAGAGAAGTAATCCTTTAAATATGCATGATGAGTTTCATGAATATGCAAAAAAAAAAAAAAAAAGGCTTTTGGGAGCTGCTTTGTGGAATATAGTATTTTAACAGCTCATACTAGCATAATATCGAGATTATTGCGGAAATTAATGCATAGTTCAAAAAAGAGGTTCACTGCTACAAACTGGAGAACTAACGGATATTTTTTTCATATGCAAAATATGCAAAAAGAGAGTGAACCATGGAAGACAATACTGTGGAGAACATGAGCCAATCATTGTAGCCAAAGGACATGGCAGTGCTGAGAGATGCCCACCTGGGCTGTGCTGTGACACGATGGGGCAAAGTGGACGAATAGCTACCCTTTGTGTGTCCACGTGTTTGTGTGCATCTGTGGCTTGTGTGCTTCCCTGTCAAAGTGTATGATCCTGTATGAGAGTGTGCCAGTGTGTATCAGCAGGAAGAATTCTCCTGTCAAAGCCAGGGTCAGTTCATCATATGGTCAGTGTATGCCTTTTGGTTGTCATGGCAGCAAATTGGCAGGAGGAGAGATGCAGTATCAGAGGAGAGGAAGAGGAGCATGGCTTGTGAATCAGTGGCAGACCACAGTCACCCCAGTATATCTCAGTGATCCTTTCAGAGGTAACTGTGCCTCCAACATATGAATGAATAGCAATAAAAATATATTTTAAAATTTTAAAAAATTTAAGTATGAGACTATGTTTGCTAGTAATCATAACCAACTTATGCTTAGTGATCATAATGAAATGTTGGACATTAAATAGATGAAGAATGACGAGGTGATAAAAGGACTAGTGATAAAAACTGGTGAATAAGACACACCTTCTGTATAAATTTTGATTAAAAAAATATGTGATTATGCTTCTTGACCGTTAAAATAATTTCCTAAGCTAAATCAATAAAAATGTGACTATTGAATTGCAAATAATTTTTAAAAATTGCTTCCTAGTTTCTGTCATTTTCAACAATTTGTTTCTTAATAAAACCACCTCTGGCTGTTCATAAATCACCAATTAAGATAGTTATGTTCCACACACATTAAAGCATTCATAAATAAAGCTAGCTTAGCAGAACCACAGGAAGGATGGAAAAAAACCTTCTGTTCTTCAGGATAAAACAATGTTATTATACCATGACAATCTCATATCAACCCATGTTTGGAATATAAATACCACATTTTTAGGGCATTAACATGAACAAAAGCCTGCAATCAGCTGACATGTTGCTTTCAGCTCACTGAATGCAATTAAAATAGGTAGATATATACCTTAAAAATAGTGATGGGTGGAGCTTGTGGAACTTCCTAGCCATCACTGTTTTTGGCAAACACAAATATTTTAGTGCAGCCAAATTTGTATTTCTTGCAAAAGAAAACATCTAGATGCCTTTAGAAGAAGTAGAACTGTGTCACTCAACTATATGAGCAACTGCAGAAAATAATAAGTGGCTTACTTCATGTCTACGAATGAAATGACAAAATATTTCAGTGGTTTAAAATTGTGAGCCTTTAAAACCTTGAAAGACCTCGACACCAAAACCTGGTCAATGCTAACAAGTAGAAGAAATATTATTAGTTAGAGGATGATCATTTCAATGCAAACAGCTAGAGCTTCGTGTCAAGCCCCCTTGCCACATTAGTCCTCTTAGAAAACAAAATAGTAAAAAAGGACGTCCAATAGACATTCAAGTCTCAGCTGGACGAATGTCACTCAAGGGACAAAACAAGGGCCTCATTAAAAAGATAGCCAGCATCATGGCAAAGGGTGGTGACACTGCAATGGTGTGTAGTGTGTACTACAAGCACACCTGAGAATGTCAGAGTGGTAAGTAATCAGAAATGAATCATCACTATGAAACATGTGAAATGGCTGCGGATGCTAAACTAGAAGAGCTTATTGTGTTTGTGGACAGCCAGACATTGTTTAAAAACATTTTTGATGCACAAGTTACGCTGCACCCAGTAGTGTTCAGAAGAGATTGCTGAATTTGACTGCAGTGAATAATGACGAGGATCAAACTGCAAAACGCTGTGTGTGCGTGTGTGTGTATCTGTCTATATGTCTGGGTTTGTATTGGATTGATTTGAGTGTTAATTAAATAGTCTGTGACAAACATTAAGTAGGATTATTTGGGTTTGGATGAAAATAACAAGAAACAATAACGTTCGAGTTATCATTTGCATAAGATGAGTCAGCTCATTGTTAGTCCCAATTTCCTAATATGATCTTATTGCTTGGGGATTGGCTGAGTCTGATAGTTTTCTTTATTTCACTGTTGTCCCATCACGTGTATTAATGATAACTGAGGTAAAATTACAGTATTGCCTTGTTTACTTAAATCTCAAAAAGTAGCAATCCGAGGATAAGAAAAAGTTTTTTAATAATTTCATGCAGGCGCCAAGTTGATGAAATGTGATGAAATCTGGCAGGCTTGGAAAGCAACACTTTTTTGCAATATTCCCAAATGAAATAAGAATACACGCTTTAATATTGCCAGGAGAATCCACATTCATGTTGAGCAATATCACCAATAGTATGAAGCTGACTGAAAACTGGGTTTTGAGGACTTTGATGTTCAGTCCTGCCAGAAATCATCCACAGAACTTCAGCAATGCCATCCATTGACCAATCAGAAACACTCTGAATGTGGGTATGGTAGGGTGTGAAATGTGTGCGACAAGATCAGATAGATGAGAGAAAGAGAGAAGCATGCACTGCCAAAAAAGATAAAGTATATTTATTGTCAGGGACATCAAGTCAATTCCCTATCTGTGAGATAAAAAATGGCCTTTTAAGTGTCTTGTTTCTGCCACCTAACGGGTCCAAGATGAGGGCTGATGTGCAGAGAGAGAGAGATAGCGTTCAGCTCTAAAAGGAATGGCTTGTTATTTGCTCTGGAGTACCAATTTGTAGGCTGTCCAATACAGCGATAAAGCTGTGAGCTGTGCAATTCCAACAGTAGCTAATGTATATCAGAGCAAATAGCCAGCATAGCTAGCTGAAGTGCAGTGGATGAGTTCAGCCTCAGCTCCCTGATAATAAACCATGTGGCATATAAAGTGTAAGGAGCTCATTGAGATTTCATGGCAGCAGAAAGGCCACTAGACCACACATCAGTGGAATAAGGAATGAAGGGAGAGTGAGTCAGGAGCAAAAGAGGGTCTAGGTCTAACATGAGGAGCACGTAATGGGACAGTAGTGGTTTTAGAGACAATTTTAATCTTCTTTTGGCTAACTTTCTTGTGTAAATAAAGAGGTTCCAAATATTTTTTTGCAGCTGTCTCTATGGTGGCCAGGATTTAAAGATGGATCGCTTGAAGTATAAAACTTCAAAAAATGGGCTATGGAAAAGGAAGTATGAAAATCTAAATATTTTTTATACTATTAAAAATTAAATCTACTAAATAAAAGTATAAATAAACATTCCAATAAAGACAGTATTACAAAAAATAGAAGTTGCATTTACACAGGTAGTACTGTAGAACAGCTACTGAGATTTTTTTTTATATCAGGTACATTTATCCTGCTTTGCATGCACTGGAATAATCACCTTAGGTGTCCCACAGCTTTGGTACGGACCAGCGAGAGGATGATGTAGTCATTCTGCTGACCCTGGAACCTGTCCACTGTTGTAATCTGCACACACACACACAAGCACATTTTTATTATTCAATAAACCCAAAGCACATCTGCATAAATTTGAAAGATTTGCTAAACAAGCTTCAGCAGCTAAGATGCTTTGCAAAGTAAATGAAAGCGTTATATCCAGGTGGAAAGTTTTTTCCTGAAACGTTAAAATAAAAGTATGAGTGAGCCTACTTTCCCTCTTTGCTTCTTTTCTTGTTTCTTTCTTTATTTTTGACAGGAGAGTGATAAGAAGCCGGCGTCTTCTTGTTGGGCTGTTATCGCTGAGGGCCACATGGGCAGCCAAAAGAGTTAATGCGGCTTAAAGGGCATTTGCTATCACTAGCCTCTTAGCGGGGCCTCCTGAGAACCAGATCCATGGTAGTAGGGGGCCATGCGGTTAGCCTCAATCAAAGGTTATTTTCAGAGGAGAGAAAATGCCTGAGAAGTACTTCTATGTGAGACTTTTCACTTTAATTCAAGCTGCTGGCAACTGTACTGACTTCAACACATGAGGAACATAAATGTCCCCGTGCTTTTATTCATTACGAAGTAAATATAGAGCTCCTTGCAAAATCTGAAGTAGTCAACTTACAGGTTCCCTTGGAACTAATAAAATTATTTAATACACACAACATACACAATTGCATTATCTAATGAAAGTTAAAAAATAAGATATTAGGTTGGTGGTTAACTTAATTTGTTGACCACCAAAAATGTGTAATTTTAAATAAATGTTCATTTCTGGCACTCTAATTTGTTCACAAATGAAAGAATTTTTTTTTTTGGATAAACATCCCTGAAAAAAACACCAGACTTCTGATTTACAGAAGTGAGGCATGAATATGCATGCACTTTAATGCTCTTTTTCAGGTGAGAAACAATTATCCATTGTTACAAATTTCAGCTGAAAAGTCACTCATAGAGGAAGAGGGCCTTAAATAAAACAAACATAAGAAAAACCCAGATTAAGCAGAAGATGATGTGTGGATTCTTTAAATGGCAGTTTTAAAGTATAAAACCTGTGGCTAAAAGTAAAGATATTGTGATTCTGGGTGTTCTCAAGATCACAAAGGGAACCATTCAGCTTAAGGGGTGTTTTGAAATAAATGTGCTAAATGACATTTTATAAATCCAAGAGATTTTACACTACTCAAATAAAGAAAAAAAAAAGTTAATAGATAAAAGTCGCTCTTCGGAATCATTACTGTATGTAACACATGGCTTTACAGTAGCAATGTTCAGAAGAATTTAAAGCCCCACACAAAGAGGTTAGTGTGTCCTCTATAGATGCTCACATTAGAAAAGATCAATAGGCCTCCATCAAGAAGCTGCACAGTGCTGGACTGGATACCTCACTCATGTTATATAAATCATGCAGTGGCTGGAATGTCCTCCGATCTCATAATCCAAAGTAACTTGGAACCCCCACAGAACACCCTATCTTCAGTAAAAAGTAATGTGTTGAATGTGTCTGTGTGTGTGCTAAAAGGTATTTATTTATGTCTTCCTGATGTTTATGTTTTTTGCCAGGTTTCCAAGTGCAAACTTACAGGCAAAAATATGTTGTGTTTTTAAGCACATGAGGAATCGTGGACTGTATATCCGCATGCATAAACGTATGCCTCTCACACCACGAGATGTGAGAGGCTTTTGACAGGTAGTTATTCTTGGCCCGGAGACACGGACGCCTATCGACATTCTCCCCAAGGCATAGCTTTTTGCATGGTGTTTAGTTATTTATGAGAAATCTTCCTGTGAGAGAATCACAGAGGTCATGTCAATGTGACACACACACACACACATCTGTGGACATGCAGGAGTGCACAGAAGATACTGTGTGATACGCACACTAACACGCACACACAATTATTTACAGGAGATCATTTTCTACCATCTTGTCTTTCTCCTCATTGTCAGAACAAGAATGACACACTGCCTTTCAGCTAATAGACAACCATGGAGTGTTGCACTCGTTTTGGTTATTTAATCCATTCTGCTATGTAGCATTTGCTGTAATCACTGCTGGGAATGTGCAGATTAAGTTAGATTTTTAAACTATTTATGAGGCACAAGGAACAACAAAATTAATAGTATGCCTTATTTTTGTGGGCTCCTGATGACTTACTATTTATGACTGAAAGTTAAAAAAAAAAAAAAACAGAATGCAGGAAGACTTTCCTCTGATGACTCTTATGCAGCATTTAGACATCCTGATTCATGTTTTATGAATGAAAGGTATGCACCTTATATTATTAAATTTACTCTCTCTCTCTCCAGTAATATACTGTAGTTTGTGGTAATTTGAAAGAGCCAGAGATGTGGAGAGAATGAGAATAGAGACCTTAAGTAAGAACACTCCTTCATTTCTCTTCTGCCCATGTAGTATGTAAGAAAATAAACGGAGGACTCACTATTCACCATTCAAGCTTTGACCTGATGATACAGATATTATCCTTTTCCGATTTCACTTTATGAAATTTAAGAGAATCAAAATATTGTTCGTAAGTAAAACAACAGTGCTGAAATAATATTTTATTTTTTATGTAAGGAGCAGAAACAGTGTTTCACTGTGACAAAATTTTATTAACAAAATGTTCAAATTTTAACTCACTGGTTTTAGGATACAATATTAGCAACTACTGCATTTAGCATTATTAAAAGGTGAGCCTGTCAGTCAGATTTGAAGTCCCCAATAAATGCAAACCCTTAGATTAACTAAAGATTTTAAAAAAGGCTACCAACATATCCAGATGTGGAATGTGTTCAAATACAGGAAAAATCAGATAATTGTTTTTCTGGTATTCCACTCAGCCTTCCTGTTCTCTTCTTTAAGTCTTGCTTCATCTTAAATTAACTACAGTCATGACTAGACTCATCCTGACAAAATATATTTTCATGCAAATAGCTTCCTATAACTCTGTGCTTCCCTTCACATGAAACAAATGAAACATCTTGACATTTTTAAAAATAGCTAACCTGGAGGGTTTTTTTTCACTCAACACCATTATCTATGCTGAAGAGTTTTGAGGTCAATGTGACCAGAAAGCACCGTGTTTGGATTAAAAAAAAGAAGAAAATTATCTAGTTCTTGTCAGGAACAAATTTCTTAGTTGCATATCTATATAAAACTTCAATACTGAAAATTCAATTTAACACTAAACAATTAAATATAAAAGTAAAAAAAAAGAACTTTGTTGAAAGTATAAGAAACTGGCTTATTGACATTCAAATGGAAATGTAGGCTAATGCTTCTCCTTTTGAGACTCCAACTGGTGCTAAGCAGAATTTCCCATCCTACTGAGTCTAATTAAAGCCATCAAAGTAAAGTAAGCAGGCTGCTGACATTTGCTTGGTTTTAGCAATTGTGACACATTGTCAGACACACTGTGGACCTGGTGCTCAGCGCCTGACCTTTCAGCCGCTCAGCATTTTTCCCGTAAGAGTCCCTCTTTCCTTTTCATCAAGCGTCCTGTCTGGCCATCCTTCATTTCAGCACATCTAGCAGCCTGTCACTCTTGTCACTGTATCACTGGGTATGCACACTGACTAAGGATGCGATCACTTTGACTGATGCTTTGTCTTAACTTTGCAAGACATCTTACATGGCTAAGCACAATTTTGGGCTCACTGTCAAAACAAGGAATATAGTTCAAGAGAAAGGATGGAGGTATGGTTGCACAGCAGAAGATTTAGATAAGAATAAGAAATGGAAGTAAACGCTTTTGCCCTGCAGGTGTCCAACGCACCATTAATTTGGCACTCAAACTGATACCATAAGTGACTCAATGGGATCCACTTCTGCTGACCCATTTTCACATTTTAAGAAATAAAATGTGACAAATTATACATAACACTGAATACAGTAAATGGTTCATTAATGGGGTTTCTTTTCTTAGTCAACAATAACAGTAAATACATAACATCCTTTGCTGTTTTGGTCCAGTGTATTTAGGAGAGCATTTCCACCTCCAGTTGGACTCTAACTGGGCAGGAGGAGCTAAAACCAAATGGCAAATGTTGAGTTATACTAGTGCGATGACTCGCGTAACACACTAGAATGTCTTATGTTTGTCGCAATCAGTGACGTTTTTTCAGACCCCTAATCAATTCATTGTTTTGTGTGATGCCAGTAACTCCACCCTAACTACTGTACCATTGTCCTATACTGAAAAGGACAACCGAAGGTCACCAAACTGACATGTAGGGATATAGAAGATATGTAGAGATTAGGGTGATAGCAACAAGGCCTTCCAACCTAAAACACTTCAAGCTCATCGTAAAACACAAATGGTTAAAAATACTACCAGAAAAATGCACAAAGCTTGTCAGTCAATTCATTATGTTTTCACAACCTTTCAACATCTTGAAAACTCACATTGCATCTCTGCTTCAGTTGAACAGCCCACAATCCTGCACTACATTACCAACAAGGTCACATTCAAGAAATACCACACGGTCAACTCAACACGCTCCTGTCCCTCGCAAAACACATACACCAACAGCAACAAGACGGAAATAAACTGGGTTGTTAATACTAGCCCAGTTTTTCCTATGGGGCCGATATTGGTATGTTTAAAAGGTGACCAGCATCCATCAACACTGATGTTACTGTCAATACATCTCTATTCCCCATCGTAATTTTCAGACCTTTCTCCAAACGTTAGCAATCAATGAGTGCATGAAAATATTCACGGCCAGTAAAGTAACAGAACTCAAAGAGGAAAACATAATCTTAGAATTGAGCTTAATAATATAAAACAAAACAATTAGAAAAGCGGGGAAAAAATCTGCCAGCAAGGTGCTGAATAATGATGTCAAAAAAAGAAAATAAAAAAATAAGGAGACAACAGCAGAGTAACGGATTAACACAGGCTAGACGAATACATCATAAGAGTATTTTTTAGAGATAAAAAAAGGGCACAATTCACATTCCTGCACCCACAATCAGTCAGGTGGTTAAAAGAAGGACTCTGCTTCATTTGGTCTCATGACCTGCAGCTGTTCCCAGAGTCTCATGATCTGATACAACTGAACAAAAAAAAAAAACTTTTATTGACAAAATTTTGTCTCTTGATGACTCACAGTGCAACTCATCAAGACTGAAAGGCAGTGAAAATGTACAGCTGACAAACATTCTTAAATGTGCACACAGAGCAGTGTGCACATTTCATTTCTATGGCTGAAAACAAACACTAAGAGCTTTAGGACAATTGAGGATGGACCTCATCTCATATATGAGGTTGTGAAGAAAGTGTCAGTGACCATATCTTATATGTTAAGTGGGTTTATGCTTACATGAAGAATAAAAATGTCTTCTGGGATTGAGAATTCCTTCAACATAAGGCATAAAACATATATCACCTTCAAGTGATACTACACAAGGAGTGGGTTGTGTTGCAGAGTTGAAACACTGCAACACAATGAGTAGTGGTTGTTGAACGTCTAGCAATTAGAAGTGGAAAAACATCCAAAAATGCACTTCCTAAAGATAAATATGGAAGAGGATTAGAGCCACCGAAAAAAATAAAAATAAAAAATTCTGACATTGAAGTCAGAATTCTTTTTTTTTTTTTTTTTCAGTGGCTCTAATCCTCTTCCGTAGATAAAAGCTGTTGTGACAATTGGTACATTTAGAGACTTGCAAGTCTCAGAATACCATCCCAAAGTATAAAGAATAGAAGCGTTCTAGATGGAATAGAGACCTTCACAAAAAAAATGGCATCCTAAGGAAAGTAACATCTGAAGACATCAACCAGGAAGTTAGGAAATGAACACAAACTGGTCTTTCAAAAGGAAGCACACTGCCAAAATAGTAAAAATGGCTTAAGGAGAACAAATTATGTGTATTGGAGCAGAAATCACACAGCTCTGAAAATTTGTGGTCAAAGCTGAAAATATGTCAGAAAGGTCACATGCAAACCTAACTTAGTTACACAAGCTTTGTTTGCACTGCTTAAAAAATTACTGTGCAGTGCATGTAAACATAACTTGATTCAACTGTATTGTTGAAACCAGGCTCAGCAGTAAGGATGTAACAATACACCCAGCATGCAAGACAAGGCAATATTTATTTCCCCCATTTTTGTGCTTCCACAAATAGTCGATGTATCATGTGTCAAACTGTGTTTTGAATTATCTGTAATCACTGTAAAAAGACAAATCAGTTTAGGTTTGACAAGTTCACCTAACGTAGTCTTTATTTTTGTCTAAATCCAAAGTGGCCTAAATGTCAGAAAAGTATTGAAACACTGGTGGTTCTTTTATTTACACAGTCAATCGTTCTCCTTCAGCAAACACTATTCTGCTTTAAAAAAGCTTTAAATTTATTATGCATTCTATGAGAACCATTATGAGTTAAAATATATTGACGTGTTCAACATTATGTAAAAATGTTTTTTTAAATAATAATTCATGATACAAACAATTTCAATTTCTTAGTTTGTGCAAAACACAGGTAGCAGCCATCCCATTGATCTCATATATTCTTTCTTTCTTTGTTCTTTACTTCACGCTCAAGATATAGATTTTTATTCAGATGGTGAGTGACCATTGGGACCTACCTTGTGAGGCTGCCCAAAGTATGGGTTTCCAGCACATCGTTGGTTAATAACATCTCTGATCAGGTGCTTTTGTCCATTGTAGGTAGTGAGGATGCTGATTCGCTCCGATGGGTAGCCCAACAGCCTCATGTACATAAAGAGAGCAACACAGTACTCCGCCTCAGCCAGGTTCTTCACAGAAAAGAAAAATAGGTAACAGGAAGAAGATTAGAATCCGATTATTCATATTCATTTGATTGAATGCTGAGTAAAGCAGCACTCAGACAAAGAGTGAAGAGGTAAATGAATTTTTCCACGTCTTCTAAATCACTTTGGAGTCTGTTAACACTTCAGCAAATTCGCATTTAAGATAATTTATCTTACTCCACAGAATAAACTCAACTACATACATATCATTTACTTTCTGTAGAGTTTTGCAGATATAGAATTTCTTTTTTTTTTGTCAACATACTGCTACGATTTCTCATCTACTGTTCAGTCAGATAAAGCAGAACTAGAACCCAACTAATTCGAACTGGAAAATCAGAGGTTTAAAGCAGGTGAAACTGAAAATAAAGACATTTTAATAACAGTTAAACAATGATATGTGTTAAGTAAACATATTCAAATTAAAATTGTTCTTGAAAGAACAGAGCGTCCATAAAATTAATTGTTGTTGGTCATTTACTAACTTTCCAAATGACACATTTCTCATCTCTGTGTTCTGGCTCCAAGATCATTCTTTGCCTTTCAAATGTGACCAGAAAAAGAAAACAAGCCAACTGTATGCATTATTCATTCAGTTTCAATTAAACGTGGACTGCAGTCTCACATCTTTGCTAGTAATTTATGCAGCTTCATTAACAGCTTCTGATCCGGCTGCAGTGGAATCAACACATCAAAAACAATGGGAGCCTTTGTTCATTTTCTCCCATTACCTGCCAACAAATGAAGCATATACATGTATTTATAAAAATAAATAAATAAATCATGTTCAATCTTGCACATTTTGAATTTTGCAATTATATACGCTATCAATTTGGCATCCTTTAGCATTGAGAACAATTGTAGCAGGTGGGATGTTTGATTCAAGCCAAATGTCTCAGAAAATCATAAATATCCACCTTAACTTGAAAAAGAATTATCTTAATGTCCCTTAAGCAATCACAAAAAGTCACCTACAGCTGTTCTGGTTCTTGCAATATCACAAAAGAGCAATGATACCTTAATCCCACAGTCGGGATTACAACTCAGAACAAAAGAATCTGCCAGAAAACTTCTCAATTGTTATATTTTAAAAGTTGGATAAAGACACAACTAAATGTTATATCAGTCCTAGTTAGGAAAAACTGGACATATTTTGCAGACTTTATGGCTGAAAATTGAGATAGTTAAATGAAAAACATTTTAATATGACCAATTATTAAAATGGTTGTGCTCCAAGTGTGGAGCACTTAGAAACCACAACAAGCAGTTCAAATGTAACTTCATGCAGTTGAAACAGGCCACCAAAGAGAACATAAAGACAGGAGATTATGAAAGAATGTCACAGTGAGAGAAGAGCCATGGATGCTTTAAACAAGTTATTTTCCTTTAGTCTACTGTGTTTTAAATACACCAACCGGACCAGATATGGGCTGTGAAACTGAATTATGAGAGAAATGTGGATTGGAGAGAACTTTTCAAACAAATAAGAATCTTGCTGAAGTATCAATAAACTGAAAACTAATATGGAAAGTGCTTTAGCAAATGAGGTGAAGAAGTAACGTGCTACACTTTCTTTATAGATGATCTGTTCAGAGTTAGCGCACAGCAGTGGTTGTAGTGGTGTTTGCTCAGCTGTGGGAGGTATTCAACAGGGACTGGAAACAACAGCTTCTCTTGTGTCAGCCATATTCCCCACCGTTTCCTAGCAAAGTTAATGTGTGTGCGTGTGTGTGCTTCAGAGTGATCCTAGTAATTCCCTCGAGGAACCTGGAAATGGCAACAGCAAATGGAGTTGAGTTGCATGTGACCTGGTGCCTTGAGAAGTGCACATGCTCTGCATTTAAGGACAAAAGGTAGCTGTACTCCTCATGGAGCAATGTGATTAAACTAATTGGACAGACAAGTAAAATATTAAAGAAACTCTTTATATTTTATTTTAAGAACAGTTTTTCCCTGAAATAAGACCCTCCAGCTGTTCCATATGTCTTTGTTTTCATCAAAAGCATTTTGAATCTGTATTTAAGTAGTTTTGCATCTTGTCGTTTAAAACGTTCCTGTTGCCATCTGCACATTTGTAAATTTTCTCTTATTGCAATAATATATTTGGGAATAATATTTAGGAATGACATTTGACATGCTGAAGTGGTTGGTACAAAAGAAAGAAGAGCTTATGAACCCAGCCCACTGCCCACGCTCTGTCTCTGAGTCTTAGCAATGTCATGATGAAATGCAATCTGGCTCCGGTGTAAAGGACAGACCCCCTGCTCTGTTCTGGACAGTTGTGGGCAGCACAATTGGCACAGTGATCAATATAGCATATAAACCGATAGAAGAACCACTGGAACATAAAAATTAATGAACTTTTGTCCAACCACCAATTTAGAGGACACACTTAAAGGGGAGTGATGGATATGATTTCATGCTACATCAGTTTTAAGTCTGCAGCTGTGTTTGTCTTTGTAAAAGACAGTAAATTCTGTTCTGGAGGAGCACAAGACATTTTAGCTGATTTGACATTATGTTTCCAATGTTCCACAGATGTTAGGGATAAAGATGTTGTGGTTGTACTAAAACTTTACTAGCTGAAGAAACAAATCACTCTGGACTCGTACTGTTAGGATAAAAATACTCAAACATTTTGTGTACCTCATTTTAAATCCCAATAATTAATAGATTTGTTTTGATCCAGCTTGCAACGTGCACATTAAAATGGTTTAAGAACAGTTGATGTTGTTTTAAGGGTGTTGCATACTGACCTGGTAAAAGTAAGGGTTGGGTTCAGATTCTCCCACCCCATTAAAGTCCTCCACATTAATCAGTTGGAAGTCAAAGGTCAAGCCAGGGTTAGGTACCTGGAACTCAGGAAGCTGCTGAACGTGAGGAAGGTTTCCAAGGTGTTTATAGCGCCAGTTGTAAAGGTTACAAAGGCTGAGGACAGAAAACAGATGTATAGAATTCAAATTCCAAATTAGATCAAGCCAAATTATCTCCTGCTCTTCCTTTAACTATAACCTACCTTGCACGCGCACGGCCCTGTGCATCCAAATCTACGGTAGGAACCCCCAACCGTACAAATCTGGTGAACAGAGACTGCTCCATGTTGGAGTACTTCTGGAATGCCATGTTCTTGATTACTGGGGGCAGCTGGTGGTGGTCTCCGATCATGATCCAACGCTTCAGCCTGCTGTAGCCATCCTCTGGGTTCTACAGACAACAGGAGATAACAGGTTGGAGGCATTTGCAAAAGCTTAAAAATACACTTTTTACACATGTACTTTAAGAATAGGTAATGTACACAGAAAAGTGTTAACACTCCATGTATCAATATCCGACTTGAAAAAGTATAATCAGTGTGAACATACACCATTTAGCAGAATTCATCTCATTTTGTCAAACTCTGTTCAGTTTTTTTTCCCTAGATAATAGAAAGTTACCTGCAACAGCAGAGGGATGAATGTCTCAATCTCAAGAATCTGTGCAGACTCCTCCATCAGGATGTTGTCGTACTAATAAATAGCACAAAAACCTGGTTTTACAACCCAAATTGTAGGTAAATATATACAGTCCTCCCGATTGCCATCAAATTAGAAACGTTACCTTAAATCCTAGCTCCACCAGGTCATGACGTTTGAGTGCAGCGTGTGTGCAGGTCATGGCGATGATTTTAGCTTCTTTCACCAGGAGATACTTGGAGCGGTCTAGTCCACTCCTCAGCAGCTCAAAGGCCCTGAACTCCTGTCAGATGAGAATGAAAATAGTGGTACAGTCTTTATGAACTGTTCATTGCGGTATTTTAAAAAGTGGGTGTAACAAATGTTAATTTCTGTTATATGTATAACATTGCCTTTTGTGATTGTTGCCCAATCCCTTAAAAGCACTTTATGTAACACATAAGCATGTGAAAAGCGCTCCATAAATCAAATCTGATTGGCTTAATTAAAAAAAAATAAAAATAAAAACATTAAAAAATGGCAAGAAATTCAAAACCTAAAAAAAAAAGAAAATGACAAACGAGGCTGGAAAAAGACTGTGTTTGATTTCGAAGTTATAAAAAAAAAAAAATCCAAAGCTCACTGTTAAGAGAACTGCAGCAAAAAGTGATTATAGGGGTGCTGCTGCATACATTTTTATCTAATGCATTATTTTTAGAAGTGAGGTCATATTGTGGTGCATTGATAAAAAAAAATCCAACAGTGTGGTAAATTTCTCAATATAAGCGCCCTACAGAGCCCTTTTACAGCCGGATTCTATTGTAATGAGAATGCAAAAGAAAAGTTGTTTGCCCTAAAATCCACAGCAGTTTATTTTAACGTCAATATTTCTGATATTACCAGAAAGCTGTGGGGTTAAAGGAATGCTGGAAGAATTTGCTGTGTTTTCATGCAGCTCCAGGAGCTGTGTAGACAGGAGAAGAGGGAAGGGAGGGCGAGCGACATTCGGACAGCGCCGTGGTATAAATATTTGATGTGTTACTATTTTAGCATTAATATTAAACCAATCAAAACATGCAATATTGATGAGGTCTACTTTTAACCATCATGCCTCCAGACTGAGGAGTAAAATCAAGATAATAAGTATTTGCAGAAATTGATGAGTGGGCAAAAAGAGTGAAATAAAAAAGCTGGAAGAACTATAAAGGAAGTCACATCTACACATAAACTGCTAAGGAACAATAAATCACAATACATTACAGAGTAGTCTCATGACAACTTATTTAAAACTGCTTTTCCATTCAGAAGTGAAGACAGATCAGCAACCGCAGCAGGATGTTACTTTTGCTACCTTGCCCACGTACAGCACCCTCTCTTAATGGGCGAGCAGATTTCACTGCAGCATGGGTGAGGCCGAGGGAGGAGGGAGAAGTGCTGCGATGCAGTGAAACAGAGGCCAGCCAGATAAATCAAGGTCACCACACGACACATGTCGGGATATTACCTCCGGCAAATAACTTTCTTTATTGCTTTTTGGAAACCATCTAGGTGTTCCAATAAATCAGAAATGTTTTCAGTTATTTCTATAGAAGTAGATGATAAACTGAGAGAGAACGATAACACTTATTCTGGTATCTGTTGCAATGTGTGAATTAGCATGAAAACAAGTGCAAAGCAACTAAAGGAGCCCTTATTATATTGTTTTTTTCAGATTCCCAAACATAGTTATCAATGTTCAAAGATTTTGCTGAGCAATCTGCTTACATAATCATGAATAAGTGAAGGAATGAGAAGAACTGTAGCACAAAAGCTCTGCAGAGACTTCGTCTTACTAGTCACCAGTAATCGACAGCATATATAGATAGGAAAAGCAGCAAGTTATGCCTGGGAAAATGTGCAGCATTTGAACCCCTGGCTAATATCTTAGGAAAAGAACTAAACACTTTTGTGTTTGGTTTAAACACAAAAGCTGGCAAAGCTTTTGTGTTTAAACCAAAAGAACAAGAGAGAAAGATGTTGGTCACATATATGCAGGAGCAAGTAAAAGTATTCGTACACCCTGAACTTTAACACATATTTCATTACAAACACTGATTTGAATATATTTTAGTTTAATTTGATATGAAAGACCAACACAAAGTAGTGTACAATCATGAAGCTTCCAGAAAAATCATAGATAGTTCTGTAAACCTTTTCCAAATAAAACCTGATAAGTGCGGCATGCATATATTCAGGCAGCCTCCGTGAATACACGCTCATTGCAGTCACTGCTAAAAGTCTTTACATGGCTCTACCACCTTTGATCAGATCTGGACTTTGACTGGGCCATTCTGACATATGAATATTCTTTGATCTAAACAACACAAATTTGTACTGTATTTTTTAAGAGGAACCTTAACACATATGCAAGTTTCTCTTTTATAATTTTTATTTGTAAAAGTCATTTATAAACTATATATAATTATTATACCACTTTACAAATATGTGACACTTTGTGTTGACCTCTCAAAATCCTAATATTTACACTAAAGTTTGTGGTTGTATTACAACAAAATGTGAAAAGGTATGAATACTTTTGCAAGGCACTGTAAATATAAAGGATTTACAGTGATGTGATGTGTGCTCCAGAAATAGAATTACTGTTCTCAGATAACCTCTATATCTCACAGAGTTTTGCTCAGCAGTGATGAAACCAGCAAACTCTTTTAAAACGTCTTACCTCCAGCTGGGTAAATATTTTCTTGATGTGGCGATAGCAGCCCTCCGCAATGTCCATGTCCTCTTCGTACGATCGGCCCTTGAATACAGGCTGCGGGGCGTTGGAAAAGTACTTGTGGAAGGGAAAGTGTGCAGCAACAACCTCCACCTCCACCTTCTTGCCCTGTTTAGGTTTGACTTTGCTCATGTACTGCTCCCAGCGTGATATCACCTGTAGAGAGGAGAGAAATTGGAAGCATTTTTGAAAGACCTCCAGGTTTGATCACTTTTTGAAGCTCACCAGTACACAAATGTGCAGACACTTGCAGGGCTTTGTTTGTGCAAATTAGTGCCTACGATTTCGCTTTCTGTAGTCATTGTGGTGTTGCATAAAACAGCACAAAAGTGAACAAATGAGAATAGATAGTCTCCTTTTAACATGGCTTTCCTGCTGAGAAACTAATAAAGCAGCTTCAACCTAACAGCAGGTTCTTCTATAAATAGCCCGATACATAAAAAAAAAATGTAGAGAGTTGCTTCAGAGAGGCACCTTGGTGATTTAACTGGATGCATCTGTCTGTATAAATAATCGTGATCACAATGGAAACATCTAAATACACACCATATTGTTATGGGCTATAAACAAGTGCTTACCTGATTGAGAAAGTTTTACAATCTACTGAAATGCCACTTTTATTTTATTTTTACTTTAAAAGCAAAGAAAGTGTAAGCACAGAATCCATTTTCTATCTAGCACCAATTAATAAAGAAAGAGAGAAACACCTGGACTGTCATAAGTGTACAAATACTAAGTACAAGTGGAAATCATTGGGCCTGGTGAAAATATCTCCAGAAAAATTTGACAAAAAATAAAACAAGAGCTGAGGGATCAAATACAAAATTTAATAGCAAGGCATACTCAGACTTGATTAAGATTGACCCTCTCATGACCTCCTTGACTGTTTAAACCCAGCTGGATTCTGGCAAATCTTGAGACCCTAACACGAGTGTGAAGGCAATCATAAAAGTTCTGTACTCTCAGTGCTCTGCAAATAGTTATTTCACGTTTGCTTTTCCAGTCATCCAACAACATAATGCCACAGCTCTGAGTATCACAGCAGGACTGAGATGTTTCATGATCTCTGTGATTTCACACTCTCTCTGCAGAGAACATCCAAGTTCTAGCTTATTTATAAATGTCAGAGTATGGTGTTAGTCTGGTGTGCAGCGGCTTATATAATATAGGTAAAAATTAAATGCTCAAAATAAAAAAATACTTTCTCCTAAAGCAAGGGCTCAACATTACTGTGACATGATAGGACAAGTAAGGCAAACTGAATGTTTTGGTTTTCAAATAAAATGAAATAAAGTTTACATGTTCCCCAAAAAAACTGCACTCACAGTTCAAAATATAGCATGTTTATTCCAGAACCTATCTTGTAAAAAATTAGTGAAAATAAATTATAGTTTAAAATTCCAGTTATTTTGGAGTCTGAGTATGTGTAGCATAGCATGGGGAGTACACCTCAATAATTCTACAATATTTAGAACTCTATAGAGTTGAGAGAAATACAAATTCTATTATATTAGGAGTCAATTGTTATAAGATTTCTGAGAAAAAGGACAAAGGTACATTCAAATAAATTAATCAAAATCTCTCTGGAGTCTTTGTTGCTCTGTGGCTCAATAACATAATCCAACACAAATTTCAAAGATATTTAGCTGGTTGCAGAAGAACAGAAGAAACTAAAAAAGAACAAAAAAAAATCAATTTGGACCTCTGAAAGAGATTGTTAAACTTGTAGTCAAAAACAAATATTGTTTGGAAAACAAAACTATTCAGCTACTTGGCTAATTAATGCCAAATGAGTTAATGTCAGAAGCACTCATTCCTAATGTTATTTTTACCTGATAGAGGTAGAAGTGCCCTGCAGTCTCACAGGTGTATGACACATCTCCTGGGACGTCCAAGCTCTCCTGTAATCTTCCCACCTCTCTGAGAAGCTCTAGTCTTCTAGCAAGGACATAGTTCACTCTGCCATATCTGTAGAAAAATGCAACATGATTAATATTTGCTGATTTACAGAATTATATTAGACTGTTTTATTTTAACAGAATAAAGCAACAGCCTTGTTAATTTGAAATCAAAGTCATGTTTACATGTAAAATTATTCCGAAATGTACAGAAAAATCAGCCTTAAGCAAATATTCGGTTGTTGTTATTACCGACTTCTTTATATGGATCTGTTAAAATGCTGAATATGTTAATTATGTGTTAATATTATTGAGATATTACAGGATTCATTTATATTTTATTAATTCATGTATCTTTTTGTGCAGCTAGACAGTTCTGAAAATCAATGACACACACAGAGGAAAAAGGCAGGGTCATTAGGGTGATATTAGAGGTGAGCGCTATTTTTAGATCATCTTCAAAGATCATCAGTCAGCAAATGACACAAAGAGGATCATATAGCCTTGGCTGTTTGGGAAGAACAAAGTAAAAAAAATGGAAAGTGAACATAAATCTGACAAATCAGACCTATTTTCTAGATCTTAAAAACATATTGCTTTATTTAAATGTCAATAAAACCAAAAATATTTACCATGGAATGAAAGAGTTTCTAGTTTCCCCTTTGGCAGGCACTAAGTGTAGCTTTGCCATCCATTTTTTATTTTACCATGTAGAAAGTGTTAATTAAAGCCCTCTGGCTCTCTCTAGCTGGTGTCAGCAGAGTGGAAGAAGTGTGGAGTCTGCATGTTGGGAGGCAGCAAGGCAAGGGGAACATGTTGGATGTGGCTCACTATAGCTCTTTCTTTAGCATTTATGTTTTTGCATAATTTAAAAATGCTAGTTACTGCTTTCGTGTCAAGATCCCAGTTCATATATACAGCACCGAATACAACAAGCACAAATATCAGGCACATCTATGGGAGACACAAAAATCTCCCCAACATTCTTCAGAGGAACTCTAACAGAACATAATTACTTGGGTAATTTACAATAAAGCCTGTAAGGAAGCTTTAAATAGTAACACTATAGGAACTAATATTCTGTGATATGGGACTATTTATATACAAAAAAAATTGCTAAAAGAAAAAAAAGAGAAAGGTTCTTATTTGTTCTCCGATGGTGTTAAATATAGCTGCAGTCATAGTGAGCTCTAAATGCTTTGAGCATCTTGAGCCAAGTCTTCCACAAGTCAGTCATGAGACTTCATAATACATCATTCTCTATTTCACCTAGGATATGACTCACTGACCTTCAAGGCAATTCACACACACAAAATGAGTGTTTACAGAGCTGCAACCAGTTATGGGTTTTTAAACCAGACTTCAATTGTTAATTATTAAGTCTGGACTAGTGTATTGTGTTATTTGCACTGGAGACGATGGTAAGGCATTAACAAGATAAAGTGCATTTCAGCCTTAAGCCTGATGCACATCTCTAGTTTAGCTTTTGGACAAAAAAGAAAAAATAAAATACAATAATTGATCTTCATAATGGTTAAACTGCATACAAAAAACAACACACATTAAGACACAAAAATGAAAAACAATACAATTATAGTGATAGCATCAAGATATATATATTTATATATATAAAATGCTGCTATATAATGCTGGCGATCAGTTATGTAAGAAGAGCTGCACTATGCATGTTAGAATTAAAACATGTTTAATTTAAAACATGCTTCCTCGCCTGAACCTAATAACCATTTTAATGATTTTTAAAGAAAATTAGGTGCATTTATTCATGCAGTCACTTATGAATGTATTTATTTCATTATACCATCACACTCTTTAATTACCTATCAAATAAATATAAATGAAATACCCTGTCAGCAATATCCAACCATTAATAAATAACAATCAAAACAAATTGCAGCTTGTTTCTTACACTGACTAAGGTATCATAAAGTTGTTTGATGAAGTGCTTTATAAATTTTTTTGTGAAAAACTACAATATATAAAGTGATGTTTAAAGGCAAAATGCACTCAGAGCAAGTTCTGATTATTTAATAAATTATTAATCCATTTAATCTCAATTAATATGAACCATCTGTTAATATTGTGCTACTATCATTGAAATATAGACCGGCATAATTTTTAGATAAACAATTATGAAGCTACAAAAAAGGGTTTATAACTTAAACCCAGAGTCCTGCTCCAGTTCTGTACAGACATTACTTGAGCTGCTTTTTAAAATGACAATTATCAAAGCAGCTTTTATCATATGACGTTTATTGCTCTCCAGCGAAAGAAAGCAATGCATTGATCAAACACAGAGTGGAGGAACAAAATTTTTTGATTAATGAAAAGGCCTATGTTTGCAGTAAAGCCTAATAAGGTAAAACAAGGTCTACGGTGTGGCACATGAGGTTATTAGGAAGTCCAGTCACTTTACAGAAATGAATAAGAACATGGGCAGCTGTTTTCTGGACTGTGAGAGACATGAATGTGAGTTTATACACATTCATGTCTATACACCATCAGTATGTGTGTGTTTTTTCCACTGGTTTCTTGTTGTTCTCACCTGCTGAAGTCTTTCTCTGTCTCCAGTTCCTCCTCTCCGTGGCCCAGACGCAGAAGGTGACGCTCATCAATGTCTAGAGCCATAATCTTTTCAAAGAGCTGGTTCAAAGCCTGGTGTAGAAGAAAACATGCAAGAAGGTTCATTTTGTAAGTATTTGATGTTTGTTTTAAGCCACTTAGATATATATTAACATTGGTATAAAGTTAGATTCTACAAGGAATAAATACAGGAGGGGGATTATTATTGAGCTATGTTTCTGATGGATAAGGTTCCTTCTGGTAAGCATTCACTGGTGTAAAACAAGAGCAGATTACTTTATGATTTAATACTTAAGGGGAGGGCTGCGGCACAAAGGAGCTTAAGTTTTTCCTTCATGGTATAAATGTGACTGTTGCCTTATTAAGCTGTGAATTCTCTAGACACTTATTTCAGCAGTGTTTGCAAAACCGTTTTTCTGTGTCTTTGAGTTTGAGTGTGCTGACCTGATTCGAGTGAGTCACTATGAGAGTCCTTTGCTCAGGAAAATTGTGATAGAGGTTTGAGATGATCTGAACAGCCACATCAGTCTTTCCAGTGCCCGGCGGTCCCACAACCTGCAGGCAAAAAGGAATAAGGCAGTTTTGTAGAAAGGAATTGATCAGTCAGATAAAAAGACATAAAAAGGTACAACAGGGGAAAAACAGAGTATGCATTTCCATAATTGGACTCATATCTCCAGAGTTTTCAGTCCTTTTCTCAGATATGCCCACAAAATTAACAAGGACTAAAAAAAAGCATCTTTGGACAAATAGGTGGATGACCAGATCGATACAGTATTAAAAGGAATGAATGGATAAATGGAGAAAGGGATTGTCGAACAAATAGACAAATGGATGAACGGTTAGACGGATGGACAAATAGACATTTGGAGATAATGACTGGGCAAATGGATGACCAGACATTTAGACGACTAAACAGATGGATGGACAATGGGATGCAGAATAAATTGGGGAAATGTAAAAGATTCTTCTGTACTTATTGACACCTGGAAAACACTGAGATCAAATTCAGCATTTCCCCTGACCTGTCCATATTGTGTAGGAATCCTGAGTTAAATCCAAAAATTTATTTTGACTACTTGATTTTAAGTATTTTACAACAAGATTTGTACTTCAATGAAGTGAAGCTCGAATGGAAGCAGTGCATTATAATGCATGCTGGAAACAAGTCATTTTGCACATGCAGGTAAGGACAGAGAACCAGTGGGGGGAATAAATTACACTTTCAGTCTTTCTGTTATACTTACTATGTAAATATTACTGCCACTTCACTACTGAGCTCAAGTTAACATGATAATAACCCCAAGCTCTATTTACTCAACTAATAAGAAGAGGGTGATGTGGTTATATCTAATATACTGAATACATATTCATGAAACAGGCTGGTTTTAGCATGACTCTCTCAGGTGAGTAATCTCTGCTAAAAATAGTAAGCACAATTACATATGCATACATAAATCTGCACATAATCAGCTGGTTGGTTTCCCTACATGAAAGTCAGCTAAACAAAGTGGTAGATGGTGCTTGTTCGGTCTGCTAATGAATATGTGGTAAACCAAGAAGAAAGGTTAGAAGAGGACAGATCAAGATAATAGCATGAATGTAGAGCTGTCTTATGACCCTGATGAGAGCTTTCAGTCACCACAAAGGAACATGGTACACCACTCTTCATATCTAAATACCAGGCTGGGGTTAGACACTGGTGAATATGGGAATAAGTTGAGGAAGCCATAGTTTCATTGTTATTCTGTTTTATGTTGACCATTTTATTGCCTGAGACTTCTCACTGCAGAAATTAGAATTTTTTTTTTTGTTGTTTTTGTAGAGACAATCTTATTACCATTATACACCTTCATATTTGTGCTAAACTTTATCTTATGCATCATAGACAAGAAATCTCAGCAAACAAAAAAAAATCCTTACCATTGTTAGTCCTGGCTGCATCCCGGCTCGAATGGCTTCAATCTGAGTAGGTGTGAACTGAATCGTATTCCTGTAAGAATTTTACAATTCTGATGTTAATAATCCTGATGACATGTTTGCATGTTTTATGCTTCATCTGTCACTTTGAAGATCACATAAAAGTATTACTATAAAACACTATGCTGCAGAGAGAAGACTTGACATAGCTCACAATGACAAGTGTCTTATGGGTGCAGTAGTCATTTTGTAGAAATGTAAAAAAAAAAAAAAAAAAAAAAAGATCCATAATAATTTGAACATATTTATATCTATTTGAAGATGTCTACATGTCACATTCAATAAACCACTTCAAAGATATGTACAAGGCTTAAAAACAATTAAAGAAACACATTGAAAACACATCAGATGTTCTTGGGAAAAACATCACATGTAACATTTATACTGTTATGGACTGGCCTATGTGTTAGGAATGTATGGTAACCACAAAATTAAACTTAACCTACAGAACTCAAAGACAACTCAGAAATCCTTGTGAGGAAAAGATGAAGAAAGCTGGTTTATTTTGCCAAATTTTCTTTGCAGAAATTTAGAATGATACTCTGCATTGAGTCCAATGTGCTTGAAAAAGTCTGTCAAAACAGGGTGTGCTCAGAATGAGACTACAGCTGGTGTCATGGATAATGGTCTTCCAGATCTGGATCAGGGAATTAATGAGGAGCAACCTGGCAATCAGATGGACTAGAGGTGTTCCAGGGGATTTAGGTCAGGCCAACACGGGATCTGGTCAATGATATCCTCCAGAAACTCCCTCCATTGTTACCACGTGAGACTGGATATAGTTCTGGAACCAAGAGGAACCTTGGACCTAACTCTACCATCATAGGGTCACACATTGGATCCATGGATTTCTTCTCTATAACTGATCCATGAATATGTCTCCCCAGACCATGACTGACCCACCATCAAACCAGTTATGCTCAATTGTTTCAGATTGTTTTTGACTGTTGCATGAGCTCAAAGTTAACTTATTTTCATCTGTAAAAAGAACAGTGCATCACCAGTGAACTTGCCATTTCTGATATTATAAATACCAATTGTGGTACAAGAAGCCATGCAGAAAGACATCAAGCTCCCAGGCCTCCTTGATGAGACCTGTTTCATCAAACATTAAGATTCCCAATGAAAAAAACAAACAGAAAAATCAATACTAAAAATCCCTAAATTCAGTCTGTTTGGTGTTATACATGATTATTCACTTACCTCTTAAATGTTAAAGATAAAAAACTACTAAGGACATAAATGCCACCAAAACAGCAACACACCAATATTTAAAGACATTTCAATTGGTTAAAACTTAAAGGACATAATCAATCATTTTAATAACTGATGTTTTAGTCGGAGAGAGGTGCTCTCTGACCTTTTGGGCTGGTTGTAGGGATATGGCCCACGGTTGGGGGCGACATATGGTTCCACATTTAGGGTTTTATCTTCCTCACTGTCCTTCTCTTCTTCATCAGCATTTCTCTTCTTTCCTTTGTCTTTTGTGGTTGAGATGGGAAACTTGATTCTGGGAAGCAATGGCAGAGGTTATTATCATAAATTGTAAATAAATTATATATAATGTTGAAATCCATAAATTAAATCAGATTCATTTAGAAGGTAAATAGTGGTAATAGTTATATAAACATGCATTAAATCATTTTAAAATGTATTTTTGATTTCTACCTGAAAGGAGGAACTTGGAGTTCAGGATTCTCCTCCAGAACCTTTATGGTGTAGCCAGGAAAACACGACCGCAAGTGGTCCAGAGAAAGGAAGGTGTCGTTGAAGTCCAATGTGGAGATCTGATTGGGCATCTTGGAATAGTGGGCGCTGCCCGGGTCACCGTAGCCAAGGATAATGTCATGAAGCCAGTCAGGCACAACACATTCTGTGTTCATCAGGTGCCTGATAGTCTCCAGTACCGCCTGAAACACAAATTAAAACATACTGAAGGGGCAAATCAGAAAAAAAGAACAGTCATCTCTCTAGAGGTGGTTTAGCAGAATTATAATATCTGACAAAGACTAAGTTAACATGCGGTAATTTTATGGCAGCAAATTATGTTTTGACAAGCTACAAATTTCCTAAAAATGTGACCATCAAGTACTAACAGTAAAAATATTTGTTCCCATTTTGATCTAAATTTCCCAATTTCTCAATTCTTTTTGGACAATTTTTAAAGTATATACAGAAAAGCTTGCACTGATATGATATAAATACAGTTATGGCAAAGATTTCTTATAAATTATTTGAGGAACTGAGAACCGAATAGATAACTGCCATGTTACTTCTAACATGGCAGGAAAAAAAAACTAAATTAAATGAAACTGGATACTATTAAAATAACATAGAAATCATAGGAATTGTTTGCTTTTTGCATTCAAAAGCAAGACAAAAAGATTATGTATAAATAGGATTGTTTCAAGCTCAGTGTATGCTCATACTGTATGTGAAAATTTGTTTAATGGACCAAATAACATTACCCAGGTAGGATTTTATTCTCCTACGGATTTAAATTATTAATTCAATTACAGCTTGGGAAAAAGTATATTGTCATGTTCTTGTGTGTATAGCTACATGTTTTTTTTTATTTTTTTATTACTTCATCATAATGGCCTTTTACAGAAAGAAAATGGCTCTTTGCATGACTACTATTACAAAGTGAGTCAGAGACTAATGACAAAATTCAAAAACAAAATTATCTTCAGCTTTTAGTCTTTACCTTGAAATTGTTCTCTTTGGGTTTGCGTCTCATGATGATGTTGAAGGTCTCATATGGATCTTCAGTTCCATTCTGAATGCTGCTGGTCATGTCCTGCTGATACTGGTTCGGATCGAGCCAAACACGAAAAGTTCTGGTGTCCCCACGTAGCTTGGGTTTGGGTTCAGGTCCTGTTCAAGAGGAAGAAAGAAGAAAACATGTTTCTCATGCAAATGCATGCAACATTTTGCACATACTTATTAGAAAAAAATAAAAATGAAACCCATGCACCATTTTACTTCCATGTGACAATTATGTACTACTTTGTGTTTACCACAAAACACCCATTACCATATCTTTAAATATATGTTTTTAATGTACCAAAATTGTAAAAGGTCAAATGTCTTGTACCACTTTTGCGAGGCACTCTGCATCTAAGTACAGCATGACAATACAGGGTTGAAATAATGTGTGCAAGTGGTCATAAATTTGAACTTTTATTTGCAGTTATTAAAATGATCAGAATAAAAACTAGTCAATTATTTAGCAACACAAAAAACATGTTTCTCATGTTTCTCTAAAAACAGTATTACTGTATTTAAGCAGTGTAACATCTTCAACTGGACAGGACAGTCAATGATAACAAAAAAAAGCCGATCTTATTTTGTTTACTCATACCTAACTTAGCCCTTCAGCAAATGCTCAGTGATTTATGTGACATGGACACACTACGCAGCTAACCACAGAGCCACTTACCCCTGTTGGGGATCTGAAAGTTTAAGCAAGCCCACTCTGGCAGGACATGTCTCCTGGCATTGTGTCTACTTAAAAAACCCTTCCTTCTCCATATTTGATCAAAGCAGATGAGACAAGATAGGGAAAAGGGTGCTTCAACAAAAGGACGCATGCTCCGAGGGAAGACTAAGAAGATGCTTGGAGGGTAACTTGGGTGAAGCTGCAGAAGCAAACCACATCAAAGAAGAGTACAGCAGGTAGAAATTTACCTCTCAAGTCATTGGCAGATCTGTCAATAGCTATTACTTTTTTTGGAAATATGCTTTACTCATAATTATATAGAATGTTTTCACTATTATTTTATGTGTTAAGGCTGTTTTTATGCTTTATACCAACAGGTGAAAAAATGCAAATATGCTAATTTTCTTTAACTTTTTTGGGTTGCCATTACTTTTAAGTACTTTCAGTACTAAATACTTTTACTTCTTAAATGGCAGATTTGAGCCATTTAAGGATTTATTTGTGCTTTTCATATTTCAAAAAGCACAAAGAAATCGCAATGACTCAGATTATATTTAGTGTTGTAAAAAGATTTTTTTACTAAAGGCATGTTTAATTTTCAGATGAAGGAGGGACAAATTTGTAGACTGTACTGATAATGATTTTTGGGAGTGGTCAGCTTCTCTATTTATATTTAAGAAAGCATGCATGGAATGCATTTCAAAAGGGTATTTATAATGGCACCAACTTTTTTTTGCAACACATTTATACTCTAATTTAGAAGAAAATATGTCAGAACAACAATTTACTGATTTGTAAAGCTTAAATGTACAGCACTTATGTAAGAACATTACAGAAATGTGTTTTTGTTTTTTTTGTTTTTTTTTTGAAATAATGGAAAACAGAGGAAAACAAGCTAAAAACTTTAATTTGTTTAATTTAGAAAGTATGGAGGTGATTCAATTGCACCAGTTGCATTAAAATAAAACTAAGCAGCATAAAATAAAGACTTAATCAGCTATAAGCTGGTCCTACTGCTGAGAAAACAATCAATGGTAAAATATATTACAACTGGGAAAAGCATTGTTGCAGATCTATGGAGAGCTTACTGATTTTCTGCACCAAAAGCTCCTGAAAAATTAGGCAGAACTCAGGGTTGTTGTTGATCTAAAGTTGATGAAATGTTAACACTAACATACTAGGTCTAAATTAAAATTCTACCATTAAAAACACAAATCTGACCTGTCCTGAAGATTTGCTCGTAGTAATAAACACTATGGGTGCGCCTGATTAAATGTCTTATGGCTTTCTGGTGTGTTTTCACAGGTAATTGCTACTTTACCTTCTTCAATGACACGGCCCTTGTCATCCAGCATACCCTGAACCTCGCAGCCTCTCACGTACACCAGGCCGGTCTGGTCCAAAAAGGGCTGACGTCGGTCAAAGCGAGTGCCGTAGAGCAACATGGGGCGCACTGTGATCAGAAAGCAAACATCGTGCTTTCGCAGACCTGCAAAGAGGGGAAACAGAGAAGGAGAACTATTAAGAGAGAACAGGAAAATGAAAACTTAAAATTTAAACATGTTTTTATTTTTTGAGATTTACAACAACAAATAAAAGATGAAGTTTATGTGGATCTAGAGACTTAATCTAATACGTATATGTTCATACAACCATTCCACTCATCTGCATACATTTTCCCAACTATAAATACCTTGAAGTTATAAGAATACCTTCTACAGAATTAACACCTCTGGAAGAGAACCACAAAATCAAACAAGGTGAGACATCCGTTATCTATTTATTTTAAGAAATGCGTAATGGGGAAACACACGGCAGAAATTTTCTAGAAAAATGTAAAAAGTATTTAAGTTGGATCACGGTCAGTTTTTACCTTCCCATTCTTGTTTGATGTGATCTTGGACATTGAGGTTAATTGTGACGTCAGCCCGTACACGAGCAGGCCAGCTCTCTCCGATGTTGGGCTTGGCAACTTCAACGATGGAAAAAGTAGTGATAGTCTGAGCCATCCGAGCCCAGCCTCCAAACACCACTCCGCCATATTCTGATTGCCTGTGTGAACAGAAAGACAGGGGTCATCACTGGTGCTGAAGTATGTTTAGAATTGAAAATGAGTTTGATATAAGGCAACTCATGATTCTACAGTTTACTTATTTAGTTCTGGTAAAACACAGAGCAGGTTGCTGCATCACTTTACATACTTTAATCACTTATAAAGTTGGGCACAACGTTTCTAAATGCTGCAAGATGGAAAAAATTATGATCTGCCACTATGTTTCAATGTGACGGCATCTACAGACAGGAACAGACACGCTAATATTGATCCGTGTTTTACCTGCTATTCTGAATCAGTTTACCCACCATGGTTTCATTCTCCACACCACATCTTCAATGTCCTGTCTGATCTCATATGTGGACTCCAGACGAAAGAGGTTAAAGTTCCTCAAAAGGTAGTCATGAAGCGTCAGGAACTGGAGATTCAGCTTTGGTAGCGCCAAGCAACCTAAGAAAGCCAACAAGTCAAACAATAAACATGAGTAAAAACAAGGGATTTAACAAAGATTTTGAGTAAATCATGCAGATTTTTTTGTAATTGTGTCACCTCTAAATAAACAGGATTAAAACAGAGAAAGGTGCCAAAGCCCTGCAGGCACAGCGCTTCACATAAAGCACAATACAATATGTGGGTGTAAAGGCACAACGCATTAATGAAATCCCGGTTCACATATATTTTTCCTACCTTCGCCTGAGTAATACTCCGTTGGGACGATGTTTTCATCCCAGATTATCTTCTCTGTGGGATAAAGGGGCATCTGGTTCAACTGCTCAATCTGAGAGATTCTGCGCTCATGGCGAGACACCTATGGGTGATTGAGATAAAACGTAGACAGAAATTCAAGGTTAATAATGTAAGGAAAAAATTCTGCTGCTGCCTTAGCTCCATGTTTATTATCTTTATTATAACATGCTCAAAAAAGAGTAGGAAGAAGTAAGAAACATATGAACTCCTACCCCAGAAACTCATATCATATTTTCAGATGGACCCTCATTATTAAATCAAATAAAAAATAAACATAGGTTAATTAATTTTCCAATTTATCTGGGTTTACATATGTCTAAATATATGCATCCATACCCACACACACTTGTATGCATTAGCCTCAATTTACATAGACATTAGTGCTATCTCTCACCCATATTGCTATATCTTGAGAAAATGACCTTCTTATATTTCCTTTTAAATTGTATTAAATTTTGACTTTGCCTCATTTAACTTGTTCCATAATTTTACACCATGAATTGAAATACAATATGTTTAAAAAAATAGTCCACAAATTATTGCCATTGGAACTTTCTCATCAGTCAGTTAGGCGACCAACACTGACAATATCAACTTAAAAGTGTAACTAAGTTAAAAGCACAAAAGAAACTAAGTATATGCTTTTCAGAAAAAAAAGACCTGCTTCTTGCAAAGTGACATTTTTCTCTTCAGTTTTAAATATTTAAAGTAACACACATTTACTATTTAAGTTCAAATGATGACGTTCTCACAACATCTTAAAACACTTAAACCTACCATCATCTCGAGGAGAAATTCTTTCTCAATGGTTGTGTCATTGCCTTCAGGCAGCTCAGGCAGCAGACACAGGTATGAGGCCACCCGGTGGAGCATGTTGGGACTGCAGAGAAACAGAAAAACAATTGGTTAGTCAGCGAAAAAATGAAAACCGGAAAAAAAATATTTCTGTGGTATTAATTTAGCTGACACTCATCCAGAGTATGCAGGATTGAAATCAGATATTAGCTTACTGGAGTACTGAGATAATGATTTTTGGCAATGACTAAAATGATGACGATTCAGAGAAACAAGGACAATATAGTTTTTACCCACATCTGAGAGATATAAAACAGTTTGATACTTCTGCATACCATATCTATGAAGAAAAATCAGTCTCTCTAGCACTTTTTGAAACTACATTCCTGATAGACAAATGTTTAAAATTCTGTCAACACTGTATGTGTGACAATACACAGCCTTATCAAATAATTCATGCTTATTAGCACTGCGGCACAAAGCAATTTCTCTGTTTGGTTTGACACGGCTCTTCTGCACCGTCAGCATGTGCGTTAAGGGCCGAGGGTGCACTCAGAGACAGGATTAGGAAAACCAAAGCCCATCTCAGTCTCGGAAAGCTGAGGCGCGGCTCTTTGCATGCAGACTCTTTTTAATCAGCATTCCACACTGTGACACAGGAAGACTCTGGTGAACAGCAAAGGACAGGACCTGGACACGTTGTGACAGGCCTGGACAGCCACACGTGGCACTAAGCTACTGCAACCGGGCATGTGCACCCCCACACTTGAGCAGCAGGGTGGCAATTTTGCCAATGTTGCACTTTGGTGGCCCAGTGAATGACCTGGCATGGCTCGTGTGGAAGTTCCTTCCCTCAGCAACAAGATAACATTGGCACAATAAGTCATTCGGGGTAAGGGAGATGACTGGATCAGGTCCTGACTGACAGCGGAGACACTGGCAGGGTAGAGTGGGGACATTTTAAGAACAAGGTAGAGTGAGACATATCAGGAACTTTTCAATAGTAAATTGGAAAAGTATTTAATGACCTCCCTTTAGTCTAATCATCATATCATTTTCATGTCTGTAGAACATATCACGTTATTACGATACAATCACTATACTATACAAACCTGGGAAATATGCATGCTGTATTAACTTAATATTAATGTTTAAATGTGAAAATATATTGTAATCACATGATAACATATTTTCGGTATAATAAAATGTTCATGTTCTGACAGGATATAGCTGTGTTTTTCTTTTGCTCGGGTGGTCGCTCTACGCTTAAATACAAATGCACCAAACATTTTCTTGATTCTTCTACTTTGAGTTGTTCTATAAAATGCAACAAAGTTTTATTGTGATGAGGCAAAATGCAAAAAGGTTTAAAAGTGTATGACTACTTTGCAAGGCCTTGTAAGTTTGATAAATTTTTTTGAGTCAAGTAAAATAAATGTCTCAGTATTTTGTCACTTTCCTAAGACAATTTTGTATTTAGCTAGCAAAAGAAGGTTAGTATTCAGTAAATTCACCAGTTTGAGGATAACAATCACAAGTACAGATGTATTCCTTTGAGAACAATTACTGCTACCACTGTATTCCATATGTAGTTAACTTCTCTTCTTTGCCTACAATGCATTTGTCATGTTTGAAAGAATTGACAGTGTGTCTCCATTCAGGCAGACTGGTAGGAGTCTTTAAAAGTGTGGGCAGACTGTGCAATAATGATGCATTTGTTGTGTGTGAGGCACTTAGCGGATAAATTCAGAGTGGTGGTTGACTGGGAGCTAAGCCTGTGATTAGCACAGCTGGAAAAAACTGGCATTTGGATGAGTTGTTTGGGCGAAAACTGAATGGCTAAATCTGATCGCCACATTTACAGTTACTCAACAGTTGCTTCAGTGGCAGCTAGGAAAGATGTGGAAAATGCAGCCTGTTCAATATTCAAAACCCAAATTATGGGAGGAGAAAAAAAATTTGTTTCTACCAACATGTGAAATAGCTCACACTGTTTAATGTGTTATAGGGTTAAAGCACAGTGACAACATGTACTCAGGAAAATTAGAATGTCAAAACACATACATCTAATAAGTTTTTGCAGATCAGCAGCATATAAGTGATTATACAGTTATGTATACCTGAAGTTAATCTAGATTCTCACAGCCACTGCGACACAGTACTGCTCATCAAAGTGAAGGTGGTTTTTGGCTATTTGGCAAGCTAATATGATTTGACAAACACAGCTGTTCAAAGAGTTTATTCTCGAGCCACTGCAAATCGATTAAATTAATGAGGCGTGCCTCTCTGGCTTGTACCAGCTGCCTGTACAAGGGTTCACTAGCCGCCTTTTAGCAAGGAAGTCAGGCAGCAATGGCAGCTTGGCTATATTACAACACAGCGGTAACTTAACTGTAAATGTAAGGCCTGAATTTTGCTTGCGACTTCTGTGACATTCTGATTAGGTAATGTTCCTCCAAACACAGGCTTTTATGGATTGTCAAGTCCTTGTCTTCATTTAACATGGAAAATGTGTTAAAAACGTAATATTTTGTAGTCTAAATGTCTGGCCTAAATTTGGCCACAAAAAAGAGACTAGGTGTAATTAGCTGATTTGATCAATTGTAACAATGTGTCAAGCATTCATACACTATGTGCACAATTATTAGGCAAGTAAGCATTTAAGCCATATTTTCAAACTCAAAATTATATAAACTAAAATTCTCACTAGTTTTAAGCACATTAGGTGATGTGAATTTGTATAATGAGGGAGGGTCTGGTCTAAAGAGATCACCTTTCAAGATGTAAATAATTTCTAGGAAGCTTCAATTGAACAGGCAAAAGGGGCCATAAATCACATCTAACAGACCTTGAAAAAAGCTGTTCAGAAGGACGCAACCCTTTTTAAATTGCCAAAATGTTGTGCGGTGATCAAAGAAACACAAAACGGGGGGAAAAAACCCTCACAGAATGGTTTGTTGCAAGAAACATGTTGAGAAAAGTTACAAATTAAGTGCCAAACATTTGAGAAAAATCAAACGTGACGTTGTCATGTTCCAGAACTACAACCTATCTGGACTTCCAAGGCAAAAAGTGCGTTCAGTTTTCAGAGATATGGCCAATGCAGGGAAGATTCAAACCCGCTCAACACTAAACAACATCCCACGATAAGACTGGGCTAAGAAATATCTGAAGACAAATTTTTCAAAGGTTTTGTAGACCGTTGAGATACGGGAGCAAGGTGGAGGTAGGGATCTAGTATCTGCTTGGGTTAAAAGCTAATTGCACCTTTTCAAACTGAAGATCAACTCCCAAATCTACTGACTTCTTTGGAAGTGCTTTCTTTAAGCAGTTATATAGGAAAACAAATTTTTTTACAAAGATGAAAAATGTTGTTGGTGAAACTTTTTGGAATTAGACAAAAAAAAACAAAAAAAAAACAGACTTAAACATCTTTGATCTAATCTTACAAATTCTAAGTCTGAGTCACTCTTCTTTCTTTACCTGAGATGCCCAAAGAGTTTGGTCAAAGACTCTCTGGTGTCCACAGTAGCAACATTGGACAATGCAAAGTCATGCAACTCCGGGAAATGAGCAAAGGCAGCTCTCTGAAAGAAAAATGAAGTTGTGAAAAAGTAATAAAATGTTGTACAATTACACATCATCAGTGAGAAGATGTAACATATTGTGATATATATTACGAGGAGGAATGACCCATGAAATTATCAGCAAAAGCATACAACTGCCCTGTTTTGTTTTATTACCTGGAGTGAAGTGATTCTGTCATAGTGCAAAGTGGTCATCTCTTTCTCAGTCAAAGCATTTCCTGTCTGGTCATTGATCTCAAAGCCAGTGTAGAATTTCAGCATGTCAAGAAGCTAGAATCAGAAGAGAGGATGAAACACTGAAACACTTTGTTTTGGTAGTTTGTTTGAGCCCCCCCACCTGTTTTTGGTAAAGTTGTGTACAAAGGCCTTAAAATAAGAAGCTATGAATACTCTGACTCTAACATGTCACTCTTTGCTCTAGGTCTCCAACAAAGAGCTAACTATTCAGATGTAGAGATTTCCAGACCTAAGGTCAACACATATATTGCATTCATTTTTCAATAATTGCTAAGGAAATGAATGAGTGTGTCACCATTGATTTTGTTGTTCATATTGATGGATAAGGTGCACATAGGTCTGTGATGATGTATAGTGATATTACAAAACAAATAAAAGTTATAATAAAAAGTATTGAAACATCCATTGCAGTTTCATTGGTAATGGATCTAATGGCAGCGTCTCCACTTCACTGGAGCCGAAGCCCGACTGCAACACAAATACTGATTAAAAAAATAAATAAAAAATAAATAAGAAGGCTACTCATGACTTCCATTACATCAAGTAGTGCACGTTTTTCAAATCAGCACACAATAACTCAGAATCATATCTGTTTCCAAAATTTTCTGAATCAGGTCATGCTACAAAAATAAAAGTTTAATTAAATCTAAAGCTTTTTACACCTCTTTGCATTGCCCCCATGTCTGTAGAATTGAAATCTTTGCAAGTTTTGTACCTGACAGAAAAGGTGACCCTCCTTCTCTCTTTTGGTGAGACCAGAAAGCTGGCAGTTGACCAGCAAGTGGGAGTCGTCCAGCACAGTATTGAACCAACGCCGTGTAGGAAGGAGAGCCTAGACAGACAAGTTCATGTATGTAGTCATTAAAATGATTGTCAAGTTATGATTAGCAAGATGGGCTAATGCTTCTTTTTTGTTTTAAGGTTGACAGAACTTAAAAAAATATCAACACTGACAGTAAGACAACAACATACACTGTCAACTCCCTTTACTCTCATTAGAATAGAGGGATAAATAAAGCTTGTTGTTGCAGGAAGAGAAGAAATAATATGATGCTATGCTTTGTGAAAACTCTGAAAATGCTTTAGGGCAACTCAGAATGAAAGCATGGCTGATACATATAGAATCAAACTACACTAAATGAAAAAAATACTCAAGCAAGGAAGCAATAAAGGTAAATACATTAGAAACGTGAAATTCTAAAAAAAGAAACAAAACTAAAATGGAATCATCCTTTATTCATTTAAGACTGGTCTTCAGAGGTAGCAGGTGCAGCGAGTTACACCCAAACACGAGCTGAACAGATACTTTGATATCCAGCACTGTCTTTGATCTCAACACGGTCCTTGGAGCCAGCATAAAGAAAGCCACACAGATCTTTTTCCTGGGCTCTCATTTCCAGGTCATCATTGTGGAAAGGAAGTATGGACTCCAGGCAACCGAGTCTTTGTAAAATGATATTGCTGAAGGACAGGGGAAGTCTGTGGAGACAGTCAGCTGGCCGGCCACTCGACGCTGCCAGGAACTGCAAGGCCAGCCTGTCAGCAAACAGCCACATGAACTCTATTCACCGCTAACAGCAGCACTAATATCAGTCTTATGGGATGATGTGTCATCACCAGCCTCATTGACAAATTTACATTCCCAGGCCGGTTTCTTTTTATGCAAACAAATGCAATTAAATTTCACAAATGACATGACAAAACAAAGTGATTTTGTCACTGTCAGTTCTTTTTTTAATTGACTGTTATCAAATTTCCAAACAGCTCATCAAACCAAATAAAATTAAAGAAGATCTCAAAATTGCATAACAATAAGAAAAAACACCAGCGAACAGAACTGTAACATTAATCGTCATACCACCACATTCACCAGATGCTACAAATTCAAAAACTCATGAGCCTGAAAATAACACCTCCTTGACTCAAACGGTAAATGGACTGAACTTATGTAGCGCTTTTCCAGTCATTTTGACCACTCAAAGCGCTTTACACTAGAGTCACATTCACCCATACACAGTCACAAACGCACACACATTTATACACCGATATGCAGATTGGAAGGCAATTTGGGGTTAAGCACCTTGCCCAGAGGCACATCGACATGTGGCAGGAGGAAGCTGGAATCGAACCTACAACCTTCCGATCGCAAGACGACTATTCTACCATACAGCCACAGTCACCCACAAATGAAACACTCCTGCTTCAAATACTGGAGGAATTTTTTTTACAAATGTTTTTTCAACTCAGCAATTTAAAAACTGGCCAAAAACCAAAAGATTATTGGCTGTAACTGCAGTGGAAGGTGATTCTACAAAGTATTCACATGGAGGAGCTAAAACCTGATATCAGACCATCAAGTTTCAACTGTAAAATTGTTATTAATTTGTGAATGATAAGCTGTTACACTGTAAATTTAAAATAAAACATGACAGAAATGCTTAAATAGAGAAATTTTGTAAGACTGTCTAAGACAGAATGTGAATAAATTATGTGTCTTACCTCTAAATCAATCAGCAGCTCAATGAATCTTTCACAGTAATGCACCTTTTCCATGGGAACAGGCCCTGTGAACAATAAAAAAAACATTGTGTTGAATGCAACTGCAGCTGAGATCTAACAACACGCTTTTAAGAAAGATATGAAACACTGGATGTTGTAGTGCTGTAAAGGACCCATATTTTCATTAAAGAAATGCATGTGGACAATAATGAAGGTGTCATGCTGTCTGAATGGACCTTTCTGTAAGATGCTGCATGTTCAGCAGAGCGGCATGCTGGGACCCGACTCCTTATTAGGCGAGGGTGTTGGCACTTATAGTCGACGCATGCAGCAAGGATCAGAGTGAAGCGTATCCCGCTGGCCTTTAGATCATAATCTAGTATGTCAGCGTTGAATTCTACCTAAACACAGATTCTGTTTTTAGCATTCAGGTAGGGGGTCTGTGTGTCGGCCTGTATTACCACACACCGTGGTCGGTGCCCATGGGTGTACGGCGGCTAAGTGAATGCTTCTTCGCCAGCACTCAGAAGGAAAGTAGAAAGCAGTGCAACTCAAAGCATGCGTTAAAAAAAGTGATATTTTCAATAGAGTTTATCTATTGTGTATCTTCACTTTTGTGGAACTTTTTAAATTATCGCATAGCTTTAATGGCATAAAAGGGGTCCAAGTTGAAAACTGTAGTTCATTTAAATTTTAAACATGTCACCCCCCCTCCCAAGTTGTTTTATTGCCTACTAAATCAGATGGATACATTTTAATACAATATTTTAAATACACTATCACTGCAATTTGATTTCTGTTTGCTTTTTTTTTTTTATGGGGTTCAAATCCCTTCAGAACGTTACTTTTTAGTGTTTTTCATCTATTGTTTATCTACCAATCTGCATGTAATAAATGAAAAAAAAAAAAAATATATATATATATATATATATATATATATACAGTATATGTATATATTTCGGTTTATTTCGGTTGAAGAAAACATTTCTTTTTGTTAAAGAAAATAAAATATAAATGCATTTAGTTGTGAAAAATTCAACTAAAGTTCAACTGAAGTTAAAATTACACTTCTGAAAAATCAAACCAAAAGTTGCTACACAATATGTAATCACTAAATATTTTTATTTTAGGGGTCAAAAACTGTATGAATATTGCTATAGCTGATGAACCCTGACATATTGGTGATGCACAATATTCCTATTACAATCTCTAAAAGATTATTATCTTGACTGCAGGTGTAGAACAATGTGAAGTTTCCCCTAAATAGTTAAAAAGATGTAGGACTGTGCCATGTTATTAATAATTTAAAATGCAGTGATCAATAAAAGAGATGCAGTTTTTTTTTTTCTAATTTGATTTCATCCTATTTTATTCTAACCAATAAGAACCATTTCCCCAAGGAGCTAAAAGCATTTCTTCCAATTACCCTCAGCTGGAACTGACATCAGAACGACCCGAAACTTTTTAATGAGAGACGAAAGGAAAGTCCTTTCCTTGGTTGCTCTGGGGAAGAAAGAAAGAAAATAAATCAGTAGCTGCAAATCATGAATTATAATGTCATAATAACTATAGATCTTCTGAATGTGCTTAGCAAAGAAAATTATATTACTGCTCGACTGCTTCGGCATCCATCTTATCAAATTTTTTCTTGATTAGATTCCAAAACTTCTGCAGCTTGGGAACTTTCTTCAGCTCTTGTAGGAGTCTGGTCTATAAATACACACACACACATACAAATAAAAATAAGTCTGCATGGGGTAAAACTGAAATAAGAAAGGGAAAATTCCTTAGTCAATATTCACCACCAAAATGTAATTATGGACATGATTTTAATCTTACTGGTAGGAGGCACATCCACATAGGCAGAGAGATGAGCTGCTGCACCTGTTCTCTGATCAGATCCACCTCCTGGGAAGAAGAGAGGGATATAAAGAGATAGAAAGGGGGGAGGAGTTGTCAGAATGCACGATGTATGACAGATTTTTATTGCATCTGGACCCTTAATAAAAGTCTCCAAATAAAATATTTACAAGCTTTTATAGGATGTGATTTCAGACCAGCAAGCTATCACAGCAGATTCTGAGGTGAGACATCTGCAGTGTTTCCCTGTGGTCCCATGCAGTTTATTTGGGGAAATGACAGAGTGCTAGCAGTGCTTTATCTGTTACTGCCACTTAGTGGGCATTATAAGTAACTGCCTCAAATCTTACTGCATCTTTAGTAAGGCAAATTTGCACTCCTTGATGTTTATCCGGTTTTATCTACCTGTCTTTAAACTGACAAGGCTTTTTAGTTCAGTTTTAAACAATAACTTTCTTGTAAATAAATTAAATTTAAAAATAATAATAACAATAAATGTTTTTGACCTGGACTCAACATTCTGAGTTACATATATTTTACATCTCCCTCACCCCAATAATAGGGAAAATGTATCAAACCATTTTAAGGACATCTTGTCTGGATACCTATTTGACTAACATCCAAAATAGTTACCTTTTGGATGTAAGAATAGATGCCACTCATGTTGTGTTCTTACCTTCTTATCAAGTAAGCCTACCTTAAAAGATAGGTATTCTCATTTTCATAGTTAAACATACAGAGGGAGAAAAAAATCTGCAATTGGTACAAAAATGATTGAAGTATAAGATCAATATGCACACAACAAAAATCTTGAGGTTTACAGAAATCTTACTGAACTTAAGTCTCAATTTAATCAGCTTTAAACTGTGAAAAAGGAGTGTTTTCCATAGGTGTGTAAAATAAACTGGTAAACACTTAGTCAATCAATTAAAACTACAACAATGTTGTAATTTTAGTAATAATTTGGATAAAGGCCTCACTGCTGACTATATTGAAAAATAATCAAGGAATATTATTTGAAGGTCTACTACCCTGAATCACCTAAAAATAATGTAAAAAGGCATGGACCATTTCCCAGTGTCATACAAGACTTTTAAAAAGTTTTAAAACTGCTGAACATTTTCCTTCATAGTGTTTCCATGGGCTGAAATCCAATTAATGATATACCAGAGAAAATAGCAGCATGAAAGCAGCCCGACTCTCTTCCCTACTCGTTGCTGCTCACTGCCATTCAGTTTTCTGAAAGGAGGCTAAACATCTTTGATTGACTTAAAATAAAGACATACTTTGAATATTTATGAATGTTAAGTCTCAAAAAACACAGATGATAATAATGTATAACCGTATTTACAATATTTGGTGTGCTACCAGCAGGATGAATACCTAAGCAGTTGAGTCAAAAAACTATGTGCTAATTTCAGCTTGTTACACAACAAAAACGTACTTCCTGCACAGTAAGCAAATACTACTAACTTCATCAGGCATTTGTTAAATATATTTTGATAAATATATTCCTCACCTAATCTAAAGACCACATCAACTAATTTCACATTCATGTCTATAGTTATGAGGGTGGTTGGTTAACTGCAGTTTAATGCAAGCATGACCCAATGCTTTTGGCACTATAATGTAGATAGATCTCCCCTCTGATATATGTGGAATGAGTTTATTTGTTTTTGTAAAGGAAATAATATCTCTGTGCCCAACAAATCACCACACTTCCTTCTGAATTTCATTGTGATTTACCTGAACTTTTTGTTATAAAGTCATAAGTTTTTTAATGGAGGTTCTTCCTAATTTCAGACCATGTTTATATGAGCTAAAGGATAAACCTACGATCTGGAATGCTCATATATAAATGTAGAAACTATCTTTTGCTTCCTTAGGGAGGTTGTCCATGAATTGTAAAGTGTTATAATAATAATACACACCAAACTGTTGAAGCAGTGGTCCAGGAAGACCAGAAGTATGGTTTGTTCCTTTAAGGTGAGACCAGCCTCCTCGCCTGCCAGCACAGCTTCCATCACACGTTTGAAGAAAAACGGGAAGTGTGTGGGCTCCTTTTTGAACACCTGATAAACACCAAAGAAAAAACAAGGAGGAAGTTGTAGAAAGACAATCTGTTTGGATTTTTTTTTTAAATGTGTAAATATAGTATTTAAAGAAGTATATATATCAAATGAGAATTTGGCACAACATGAATATGACAATTCTCTTACCTCCCAAGCTGGAACGTTTTCTCTGAATTTCTCATTGACGATGCAACAAATGGACATGATAAAGGCTTTGCTGGAGACCTCAGGTGTGTAATTCACCCACAGATAATTTTCAAGGTATTGACTAGGGTGAGGGGGAAATAAAATACAGTAAATATCCAACACACTGATGGATGCTTACTGTGTGAAGTAAGGAGATAAAATGGAAATACATTAACCTGAATTCAAGTAGCATAATTTTTCTGATGGCAAATCTGTAAACAATTCAAGAAGGCAATAAGGAGTCATTTTTTCTTCATCAGCTATTTAACTGCAGTTTAAATAAAAAACAAACAAAAAAAATACTTACTTTGATGAGAAAATCTCTTTTTCGTAGACATCTTCCATCACCTAAACATAACAAATAATATGTCATGGGATTATTTTTGGCCAAAGTGACATAAGTTTAAACTGGTATCCAAATGTCATTCAACTTGCTAAATGGAGTCTCTTTCCGATAAATGGTCACTAGTCACAAAACAAAGGAGGAGTGGGGAAAATGTATATATTTTTGCATTGTCGCAATATTTACCACTAACATCGCCATTCCGCGATTTTCTAATTCAATGCAGTCCTTTATCGTCCCATATGACAGAAAGCCATTATGCAAAAGGACTAAAGTCGTGGCAACCGGTACCGATATTTGCAGTAAACATAAATCACATAATTATCTTTAAGACGCCGCATATGACTCACCTGAGGGTCAAAAGGCAGCTTTTCCTTTACATGGGGAGCCCAATATTTATTAGCCAGCTGATAACAAGAAACAACACATAAAACATGTAATATCAATTATAAGTACACATTCATACAGACAATGTTGTTTACTTATCGGTCCTTGGATTTAATTTTCAACAGCTACTAATATCTGCCTGTTAGAATAAGGGCAAATATTAAAAGCTGAGACTTAAGATAACATAAGGCGTTGGTGTACGTGGTTACCTGCGTGACATATTCAGCATTTATTTGGGACACTGAAGGCGCTGCAACCTTTTTAGCTGGACTCTCTTTCTCCGTGGTGGCCATCTCAAAAGGCTGCCATTTGAAATAAGAGGGGGAAAAATAGAATTAAAGAGCTATTGGCGCAATAGCAAACAATACAGCAGAACTAGGCTCCTGATGTGGATACTACATAGGTATAATTTTAAAAGCAATAATACTGTAAATAAAGAATGGGAGGCAGAAAGAGATTGTAAGTCCGGTTCAGAAGTAAAATTATTTACATTAAAGTAAATGAAATAGAAAAACGTCATGGAAATAAATACCGAAGTAAGCTTACTAACCTTTAATATGTTTAATCAACATGAGCGTGACAAAACGCGCTGAAAGCGTCTAACTTCCTGAATGGGTACGTCCAGATAGTCGTCCCCAACTACAAACAATCCGCTCTTTCGTTCCGCTAAGCAAGGCGTTTATTCAGTAGAATATATGAGTTAAAACCAGTTTCACCACATTTCTTCTTCAATCCACCTTTTACTGCCTTTATCAAGTCTTTCATCATTTTATTCGGCAGTATTCAGCATATGTTGACATGTTGACAGTCAAAAATAGCTCTCATCTTTCGGGATTTGGCTTGGATGCTTTCTTGTTTTCTTAAAAGTCATAACTTTACAAATTACATATTTTTCTTGGTTATCATGTTTAATTCAAAGCAATTCAAATTATAATGACAGAAAGAAGCAAACTGGTATTTAGAGGAGCGGGTCGGGGAAGCCAAATATAATTTCTAATAATAAACAAATAACATTCTGTATTGTAAAGGCAAACTTCCTGCAAAAATAATTTTAAGAATTAAAAAACAACTTTCAGAAATGCAATGAGTGTGTCAGCATAATACTTAGAACAAATGTAGAATGGCCTTTTAAAATTGCATGATACTTTTAATAAGGTCAAATTTAGCATAAACTAATGTTTAGAAGCTAACACAAGGTTTACAGGAACTTAACACATTCTTTTTAGCTCAATAAATTAAGACATTAATCTCAAAGAAAATACATGCATCACTAAAGGTGTACTGAAAATGTAAATTGGCAGCCTAGAGATTTATAACAAAAACATCTTCAATGTTTCTTCTCATCTTTGGATATTGTGTGTTTAATTATTAATGAGTGATTTAGCACAGTCCTTTTCTCTGAAACAACTGCACCTCTAAAGGCTTGCTTTGGTTTTTCAACATTGATATAACATTCAGATGCTGAGTTAACCAACATAAAATACTGATTTTAAACTAGTTTAACATGTTTATATAAGGCTGACAAAGTGAAGCGTTTAGTTGACATATCATTATGCAAATAAAGATCATAAATTGGAAAGACAAAGACCTGGTCAAACAGTAAATATAATATGTATCTGTCTGGCTTCTTTGATTTGTTGAAGAGAAACATAGCCATTATTCTTGTTTCAAGCCTCTTTTCAATCTATGTTCTTATATTGTTATAAAATCTTGACTTGCACATATTACAATGCTGACAACTTTTGGAAATTATAAATGTATAGCTTGTAGTTTATAGAAAAACTCAAGGAACAGTTAACAAACACAGATTAGATTAGGAACAATGTCACTGGCCCAAAGTTTGGATCATCCAGACATGTCTGAATCTGGAATGTGACCAAAAATGCCTCTCAAATCACATTTTACACACTATAAAGCTATTAATCAGAATGTGACCTAATGTGAGTCATTTATTATCATCTTACCATACATATTTAATTGGAAGCTACACAGTAATACTTTTAAGTGAAAATCATTTTCACTCTATTCAGTGGCATTGTCATTAGAAGTTAGATGAGGGCATGATAAGAGAAAATTTAGACCAATAGTCATTATGCAGCATTAATGTTGCTGTTATGGCCAATAACTTATATTTAACAATATTATTTACATTATGTACATTTCCCTACCACACGGCCAACTCCCTCCAAATCACATACACAAATGATAAAAAGAGGAATACATAGTCGTTATTATATAAGTTCAGTTTTACGTGAAAAATGACCAACAACGGCCAGTACTGATTTTAATGGCCATATATTGTGCTTAAGTGTCTTTCACCTATTGTCAAATATACATGTGCTCCTTATTTGAGCAGTTACAGGTCACAAATTCACAGAAAAGAAATCTACCAAACATAACATGAACTAGAAGCAATGGTCATAAAAAATGTGAGAAAGTCTAAACAAAAATATCTTGTTATACCAAAAACAGAGAAAAAATAAATAAATGTGCAACATGAGAGCTAAGTATTCACTTTAAAAAAATATTAAACCAAAGGAATGGATGTAATACCAGAGAAAAAAAAATATTGTTTATCATTGTTTATGTAAGTGGCATACATAGTTCTGATACATTTACTCAACATGGTATAGATTTTATTCAAACTGTTCTTGTTCCAGCGAAATCATCAAACAGCAAATAAGTACGTTTTATAAACAAGAAATAGGTGTTCAAGTTCAATTTAGCGTCCCTTTTCTCTTATCCAACTATTTTTTAAGTCTTTTAGAAGTTTGAAAAAATATATATAATAAAGAGATAGAACCCAAATCTGTTTTTTCTATGTCTTTGGTGACATAAAAATATCTAAACTGAATCTTCAAAAAAAAAAAAAATAAATAAATAAAAAATTGTTTAATAATTTTATGTGAAAAAAAATATATATAAAAAACGTTTGCTCTAGCATGTTATAACCGCAGTACTTCAAGTTACCACATGAGGGAAGCATACACCACCAAACAGCATGAGGTTGCCAGCGGGTTCAGCAAAGTTTCATCAAGCGAATGCTGTGACTGTTAAGACATGCCGTACAACACTTCTAGCTTGGAAAACAACGATTGCGAAACACAAAGGATTCCAACTTGAAAACAAACAAAAACGCAATCACTGAGGCAAGAGGACCACAATGTGAGGAGAAGGCATTTCATGCTGTGACAAGGCCACTCCAGAGCTAGGGAACCCTATTGCAGCCCACTGGTGTAGGGAAGGGGGAAAAAAAGTCACAGACATCAGCATGGTTTGCCTGGAGGTAGAAACACAGTTAAAGTCCATGTGCAAGGCCACAATGACAAGGGCCGCAGGCTGGTACACTCCACACAAAGGACAGTATTAGCTACAAAAGTCTGTTTCATTGTGGAGTGGTTGCAGGTCAGCTTGGTAGAAAATGTACGTTTGACAAAACACATGAAAAAAAGGATAAATGTCACCCTGTCTTTATTCATTTTGTAAAGCAGCCCAGTGGTGAGGACACAAAAACGCACGTCTGCCATGGGCCATCACATTGGCGGAGATGAGGATGTGAAGACGAAGCCGTGGTTTTGCCAGTGTGTGTAGGAAAAGACATCTAATACAAGACAGATTAGAAGGGCGAATATGTGAAGGAAGAGTGATTATTTTGAAGTCTGTATGGTAAAAAGGAAAAAAAAAAAATCTAGAATCTGCCACCGTTGCTGTGCTTTAATAAAAAAGCATATTTGTAAAGATCTGTAACTTTTGATTCTTGTCACAGATTTAAAGTTAAAAAATTAAAGAAATAACCAATTAATTTTGCTTCAGATCTTCAAGAAGTGATATTTACTCTCAAACTTTATTAGTTACAAAAAAAACAAACTTGGAGTTAAAAATATTTAATGAGAAATATTGAAAAAAAATCTTACATGCATGTTTGCACTTTCTTGACACACCATGACTGGGATTGTGCAAGGGATCTGAACTAGCAAACAATTAAAACCAGGTTTTTAAAAGGACAATAAAATCCTGTTTGTTTTCTTTGCAGAGTTCTAACATGCACATCTGTTCTTCATAACCTTATGTTCATTTTGTGTTCTGAGTTTTTTTTTTTTTTTACAACTGGATGCATACATATAATTATTTTTTCCTAATCTACATAATTAAAATTCCACATAAAAGTTAACATTTATAGATATACCCTTTCAAATATTTGGTTTATCTGTTTAAGCAACATGCACCCCGAACACCTGTTTTTAGACCATCAACACAGTCCTGGCACAATCCCGGCTTGATTTTTCACCAGACATCTTTGCTGGAAGGGTGGGGTTTATCTAAACTGGTTAGTTAGGTTTTAGGCAAGCCTAGTTTCGTCCATTCCACAATTACTTTCAATGCATTTTTGAGAGATTGTTCTGTTTCAACATCCAACAACGTTCAATCAACTGGTGCACGTCTCTCCAATGACAGAAAAAATACACTAGTTGTTCAGGAGCAACACAAGGACAAGAAACTCCTAGAACATCAGACAAACTGTTTGCAATGGCCCAAAAAAAGAAGGTACTGTTGCAAAATCAACATCTTCAGGGATAAATAAAACATGCAGCTGATTATATGGACAAACTACAAGTAATTTTTGCCAAAAGTTAAATATGGTAGTGGCAGCAGTTGTATCTCTTGTTCAGCCCTTGATACAGTGTTCTACAGGTTTCACATATTTTCCAGGTTTAAAACACTCTCTTCATAGAGTGGTTCAGAAACCAAGGCTTGGGAGAACCTCTGCAGAGCTTGAAACCACAATAAGGAGGTATTAAAGCCATTTTCATCAGATGTTATTGGCACGGTCATATCCAAAACATGTAGGACACTGGAAATCATATGGACTCCAAGGCTGTAAATTTAAACATCATCCAAATTAATATAAAGAACATTGAATTTGAACAGCAATTGATGTTCCAAAAAGGTAGTATTTCAAAAATACAATTTTTTGCAATAGCTAAACAATGCTAAAATGTGAAGAGTATGTTGAGATCTATTTGTTGGGCTGTTTAGGTGCAACATTAAGTAAAATCTCCTAAAAGTAAGCAGACATATTTCTGTTTTATTTATGTATAATTAATGTGGACATAATAGCAGCATCTGTCAAGAATATAATACCTGGTTCTACTCTGGAACTATAAAACATCATAGAACAAACACAATCAGAATCTGTTTTATTTGGCTAAGTGGTGCACACTAAGAAATTAGATTTTGCTTACAATGCACAGACAATTTAAACATAAAGAGTAAAGTGGTGGGATACATGTAGGACTAGAATGCTTGCTCCCATAAATAATTGCTTGTTTGTATTTTTCCAACCCTCAATAAAAGTCTGAAGGCTCTATTGGCTACCTCTATTGTTCAATTTTTGATGACAACAATCAAAGCAAGACTGTAGTGGGTAAAGATCAATAGCCTGCTCCACTTTGAGAGCACATTGGAGCGAATTGCCAGAGTGAAGATTCATTCCAACTTAGATTATCAATACAATTCATGATCTTCAAGAGAAAAAAAAATGCTTCAGACGCAATGGTTAATGGTGTTATTTTCTTTCAACATGGTTACAACTCATCCGTTGATATCCCCCTCAACACACAGAGGACACACACTTGCCCTGCAGCTTTGTGTCCTAGTGTCCTTCTATTAACCAGGCTGCCTTGGAATCAATAGAAAACATAAAGAGGCTTAATCTTTTCAGGTGCTTGGCACTGATTGCCTATTACACAATAATAACACACCCAGTGCCCTGTGGAGCATGAGGGAGAAACTCGCTCACCTCATACAAATACATTACACACATCTCCAAAGCTATGACACAGTAAATCTATAGGTCTGCAACCGACACAGGCGGTGTCAGAGGTGAAGCTCAGCTGTGATGAGCGGTGTCAGAGAAATTCCACCAGAAACAGTAAGATATCATGGAAGGGAGTTTATTGCCTGTTGGAATGAAAGAAGTTTTCTAGTATGCACCTTTAGATTAAAGACACTTCAAAGGGAGCAATAAATACATCCCTGCAGCTGCACATTTACACATTTTTCATTTGTCACTGATGAACAGCAACACTGTCAAGACTAAAGGGAAATTTCCATTCCCCCCTTCATTTATGTTCTTCTTTAAGTCTAAAGTTATCCAGTAGCTTTTCCAGAAAAGTGTCTCTGAATCATATGTGGACTGGAAGAATCTTCGGCTTGACTACATGTGTGTTTTATAAACTCAGCCAGCAGGACAAGTGAAGGATCTGGGAGTCGGGCAGACCCAGCACAGGAACCAAGGCCACAGATGGACTGGATTCTCCTAAGCTGTTCTGTAAACTTTCTTCAAGTCCTGTAAGATATAAATAACACAGAAGAGAGAAGGTGAAAGACAGAAATCGCAGAAACCTAACCTAAACCTGCATTATTGTTAAATAGAAGGGAAACCATACCCAATTTATGTTGACATTTGTATTGAATTTGATACCCCTAAGTAAGATCCAGGAAAGTCAATTATATTCAGAAGCCACTTCATTAGTTCACAGAATCCACTCAAGCCAATATATCACTACTTTTCTTAAACATCAGTGAAGAAAGAGCATCATGAAGGCCAAAGAACACAGCAGACGAGGATACACTAGTGAAGAAGCTTAAAGATGGGTAGTTTTTATTTAATATCCCAAGCTTTGGACATTTTATAGAGAACTGCTCATCTCTTGTTCAAAAATAAAGAGTATGACACAGGACATGTAAGGCAACCTAAATTGACAGACTAGATGAGGAGAAGAAAATTTAGAGAAGAGGTAAAGATCTGCTCAGGTGGGAGAATCTGTCAACAGGACCACCATTAGTCACGCATTCCAGCCATTGTTCAACGAACCCCCTAAGAAATCCCATTAAAGTTCACCACACTCCAGGTACGAGGCAGCAAACATGTGGAAAATGGCGCTCCGGTCAAATGAGACTAATACTGATTTTTTTTTGGTTGACGCAAAGCAGTACATGTGAAACGATACTAACATTGCACATCACCTTGAACACATCATCCCATCAGAGACAACATCATACAGTGGGAAGGTTTTTCCATCAGCCGGAATGGAAAATCCTGTTAGAGAAGATAAATTGTCTACCGCAGTCAATCTGGTAGAGATACCTCACAACTTCTGTCTTTAATTGGAATAAAAGGTTCTTTCACAAACTATTAACTCAGGAGGCCTGAATGGAACACACTTTTCAGGCTTTATTTGTAAAAAAATCACGCTATAACATTTCACATTAATGTACTTTCTGTTGGTCTGTACATAAAAGCAAGTAGTGTTCTGGAGCAAGGTGACAAAATATGAAAATGTTCAAGGCAGTGTAACCTTCAACCAGAGAAGTAGCATTAAGTTCAGGTTTAAAAGGCTGATGGCTACCTTTTACTCTCCACTAAATCATCTCTCTGTAGTGAATGTTGGGGGAAGCCAGTACAACTGATCCTCTGTTTGTTAACATGTTATTGTGTCTGCAGCCGGACTATTGGGCTGTGGACTTTTGAGAATTCACTGAGCACATCAGAGCCAAGCCTGATGACAGTCTGTCTGTTTAGCAGCAGGCAGCTGGGACGTTGCTCTAATTGGTCACAAGAGCCTCACCGTCTCCTGTCCAGCCTCCTTTCTTCTCTTCTAACATGTTGGACAAGACTCGGATGTGACTCTACGTTGTAAGTAACATCAAGCTGCATAATCTCTATTACAATTTTAAAAGGCAAAGAAGCAACAAATCTCTAATACAATTCTTTGTTACTCTGTTCTACTTTATGACATTTGTGTGAACTTGCGGAAAGTAAAGTCAGCACATGGAGGTTACAGGAGCAGTTAGGTTGTTAATAATATCTCTCTCACTTGATGCACACACAGCATGGCGGATTCCCTCACAAAGGCCCCAATACCCTAATTAGCTAATACGCACCACGGCTTAAAATGCCCCCACTGAACATGGGCCTTTTTGAAAGGTATAAAAAGCCTAAATATGTGTTATCAGAGCGCCATGGGAAGTGGGGTCCTCTTTAGAAAGTTGACTGACAACCAAGCAGGCCGCAGAGATCACAGACTGAGGATGGTTTTATTAGGAGAAGAAACAAACCCTTCATCACACCTTGCACACTAAGCCTGTTTAATGTCCGAATGTTTTAATCTTTGTATTACTGGATGGGAAATAATTGCTCTCTCTTTGAGGTACTTTCAGTGACTGTACTCACCGGCAGGTTCGTTTTTATAAAAGGGAGACAACGAGAGGGGTGAAGGTGACATGAATGACCATGCAATTTTGTGTTATTGTTTCCTTTTTTAAAATCTTTATTAGTGAAATTAGAGGAACGGCAGCTCTCTTTTTAAAACCTCTCGCAATGATGTGCTCGGATTACACTCAAATGTACTCTATGTGCTCTTTTACTAATCAGTATGTTTAGGAGCCAGAGGTTATAATTGTGATATACTGATTTCTAGACAGGTCATATGATCCACTGAACTAAATACTAATTAGCAGGTTTAGGCTTATAGCAGTATGGTCCAGAGAGGCAAGAAAAGAAAAGACTGCTCTGGGAGTGTGGTGCACTGATTGAAACACTTGAAAATGTATAACCTTCCTTAAAGCAGGATGTTGTTAAAATAAAATATCTCAAATTAAGGTAAGCATAAACATGCAAGGAACAGCTTGTCTTTGTTCTTTATCATTTTATCTTTTCTAATCAGTCTGAAACCAACATTTACATATATTATCCATTGATTTCTACTGATGTTTTCTGTACTAATATTGTTTGGGACTTACAATGTAACCATTTTGTATTGATATTCAGCACAAAAATTATAGGTTTAAAGGGTTTAGGTTATACACCTTATGTATTAATGGCTAGCCAGCAAAAACAAAAGTTTTTGTTTTAAAATCAAAGATCTGAAAAGTGTGGTATACATTTGTATTTAGCTCCGGTGAGTGAATAATTCACAGAACCACCTTCCACTATAGTCTCATCTGCAAATTTTCTTTAATTTATACGTACGTTTCTAGCGCGCTGGCTGTACGCTTAGTCTCATTGTCCAACAAGTATGAATCTCCAGGCTTGAGTCTCTTGCAGCCATTAACTGGCTTTCGTTCAGGATTGCCCAGTATTTAATTAGTGAGAGTTTTTCTATTAACTCTGACCAGTCTCCCTGTCCAACCTGAAGAAAAACTTCCCTGCCAGCATGACCTAGCCACCACCATGTTTTACAGTGGGGATGGTGTGTTCAGGCTGATTTGCAAAGGCAGTTGTTCGCCACAAATAGGACTTTATATGTAGGTGTAAAAGTTCAGCTTTGGTCTCATTTGACAAGATTACTTTCTTCCATATTTGCTGTGTCTCCTACACAGCTCGTGGCAAAGTCAAAACAAGATTTTTATGACTTTCTTTCAATGAAGGTTTTATTCGTACCACTATTCAGTAAAAGATTCGTATGACTAATAAATATTCTGTCAACACATGCTTCCACCTAGGCTGTCGACCTAAGTAGCTCCTCCAGAGTTACTGGTATTGCTTTATAACTTCACTCTCCTTGCGGTCTCTCCAGTTGTTTATGCTTGACATATTTGGTTATACTCCTCTGACCATTCTCTAAAAACCTCTCAGGCCTTCGTACTGACTGGCGTTTCACTTTTCACTTTGTGTTTCTCTATCACATAAACTCCCAATAAGATACACTGAAGTTTTGCAAGGAAATGTAGTTATGAAATCTGTTAGAACACAAAATTATTTTGTATTAATATGTATAAGCTTCTATAATAATCACAAGGTATTATTTTGATCATTTATTTTAAAAAAATGCTGAAGATTTTATTAAGCTGTAGGGTCATATCTGGGGGAAAAAAACAACCTTTCCATCGTAAGTAACAAGTTGAGACAAGATGTTTAAAGGTTTCATTTGAGCCATATGCCACGTCTATCAACTGTGAATCCTACAGCGAGCAAACAAGGAGGGGTTATGCAGTCACATTTCGCTCCGCTGTACATCCCTGCAGTGACAGCGACAATAGTAAGGCAGTGACTGCTGGTGCCAGAGGTGTTACTTTTCCCCCTTTGACTTTTTGGATTTATCACCCAATGAGCATCAGCTTTGACCCATAAAGATGCCAGCGGGTAAGCTCGCAGGGCCTGGCTGTGTAAGCATCAGAAGGTAACCGATTTCATCTCAGCAATGAGTCAATAAATGGTTTTAGGGGAGCTTTCTGTGCAGTCCATAATCCAAGAAACATACATGTGAAGGATTAGGGTATGGCTGTAAAAAAAAAAAAAAAAAAAACTGATTTAAAGCTAAGCCCCACTTTTATTGCAGTATAATGTATAAATATGGATTTAGAAAGGAAACATTGTAATAATATGTTTGCTGAATATCTCCTGTTGTGAATGTCTGAGGAAAAAGATTGACAAGCTTCATAAATGATCAGTAGCAGGAATATAATTAGTCAACAGCATAAATAGCACCGACTCACTGTCATGCATTTTAAGACACATTCTGAGCACGCTGACCTTCTATTCACTACTGGTTACCATAATTCAACGTTGTGAGAATGATAAGTTATGTCAAAGTTGAAAATGACTTAAAGGCGACTGGTTTGGCAAAGATTCAGAAATGCTAATTGACTGCTTTGGTGACGGCCTGACAGCTGAGCTCATGTGATCGATGTGTTCATCGCCCTTTCCTCTCACAGAGAACATCTTTCAGGATAAAACAAACACCGCTCTGCGTTTTGCCTTGACGAGATCCTAGAATCCTGGGAGCCAGAGACGGCGGCGTATAAAAGTGTAATGATGACAAAAGACTGTGCCAGCTGCCTGGGTTACTGTACACAGTGAAGACACAACAAATGGCTTACAATAATTAAACACAGGAAGAAGAGGAGATCCTCTGGGGAGACTGCTTCCTTGAATACTTTATGATGGCTTAACTAATGTCGGCTCAAACTTTTTCTGAAAACAGAACACAGAGCAAAAGAGGCTGTCACGTTGCTTCCATTAAAAGAGTGTTATGGAGCTCAACTTGTAAAACCAGAACATGTCATGAGTGTTATACTTAACAGGAAGGCTTCTATGGGATTAATCCTCTCTGTAAGTGAAAGCATTAGATCACTTTAAATCTGGCATGTACAACAATCAGAGATAGATAATAAATCACCAACAGGTGAAGAGAATAATGATGTTGCAATTTTGTCCTTGTATTCATACACACGTTTGTGTTGAACTTAGTACAACATATATAGCTGTTGGTGGTTTAGCATGTCACAGTGGCCATCCAACAGATGGAAGTGTAACTTGCTGATGTGACCCAAAATCTGCAGGGATGTGTTGAAGAAACTAGATCTATAGACAACCTATTATCAAAAGTGAATTCAGGTTTTCCAAACACTTTCATGAGTGTTTGAAGTCAAGCACCTCATCATGCTGTAAATATTTGTGAAACAATGAGTTGCAAGTGGAACAGCTGCTGCAACATTTTTAAAAGTTGAGGTGCAAACTTATATTTCTGGTCCTCCGTTTTTGACCCAAGGAAATCCGATCACTCCCTGTGGTTCAAGTTTACAAAGTCTCTGTCAACTTTCATTGTACTTTTTAAACTTCCAACCAAAACATAAAGTGCTAAATTACAGCCCCACCCTGCTTCCCTTCAAAGTTGACTTGATCCAACTCTGCATAAAAGTTGCTTTGTTTCAGGGTGATCTCTTCAATCGGACAGTTTACAGCAATGAATAGGGATCTTAAAATGAATCAAATCTCATTCAGCCTTTAAAGTGTTATAATACACATTGGAGGTTTAGGGTGACTCAGATTACCGAATTGTAACCAATAAGCAATTGTGCCACTTCCAGCAGAAACATTTGAACAGTACAATTTGTTTAAGGACATGAATGAGCAAGTTTGGAGATTAGAAACTTGACGAGTTTGCAGAGTCAATCCAATAGAACACAATGGAATGAATTAGGATGGAGACTTTGGGCCAAGCTTTTTAGTCCAACATTAGTGGCTGACCTCACAAATATTCTCCTGGAAGAATGATCAAAAAGTTTACATAAACACACTCCTAAATCTTAACAGAGAATTCACCGGAAAAAGGCATACCATTGTAAAAAACTTTGTGTTAACAATAGAATGTGATAGAAATTAATTTATGTGCATGAAATCAAAACATTCATGGCAATATATTGTTATTATTCTATACATTTCATTTGTGAAATTTTTTTTTCCTTATTTAAAATTAAACTCTTAAACTTTATTAAACTTTTTTCTTGAATTCATGAAACGGTGGGGCTATGCCTATGCTGTTTGACCTAAAGTTTAAGGCCCACACACAACAAAAATTCTGACAGCAATAGATCAACATAACAAATGGGCCAGTTGCTTATATGAAGGTTTGTTGAGGCTTTATAAGTTATGGTTTCAACCTTTACTTCTCTTTAAAGTCCATTTTAATAAGAGCGCAAAGAAACGTCTGATTTCATTGAAGTTTTTCTTCTGACTGTATGGAGCATGTAGTCAAGAAGTGTTACCCCTACTCCATCAAACAAAAAATAAATTGAAGTCACATTATCCTACAGGCTTAAACTGAGAAAATATATTATATATATTTTTGCACAAAATAGTTAAAAATTTATCGCCAGGTGATAAATTGATTTTATTGATTAATCAAATTTCCTTCACCAATGCACTTCTCAGGTTCCTATAGTCCCAAGTGAATGTTTAAGCTATTTTCTGTAATTGTTATCTTTTTTAAGGGAAAAAAGTGACGGAAAAATAAATTACCGTAATTAATTAAAATCTGAGATTTTTATTTTATGCCATATTGCACTAGCCCTAACTTTGGAAACATTGACGGGTGGTGACCCTGTAGTTTCCCCACCATGACTGCACCTTTTATGTTATGGCTGTGTGGTGGTAGTGTCATTAGAGGCATACCTTGAACTATTTGCTGAATTGGTGAGGGGCTGCACTTGTAGAACACCCTTGCACACTGTGGTACCAGCTTGGCCTCTGTCGCCTTTGTGGCTTTCATGAAAGCCATGCCAAGATCTTCTGTGATGCTTTTGACATCAGCGATTCCCAGGTCGCCCCCGCAGGCGACCATCGAAAGTGATAGCGAAGCGCTACTACGGTCAGCAGACAGCATGGTGTGGCACTGTATGGATCCGCACACTGTCTTTGTTGTAACAAGCAGGGAAGTTCTTCTGCAGGGATCATCATTCACTGCAGTCACATGAAGCTCAACAGCTGCATTCTTGGGTAGGGCAGGTATCACGACGATCAGCAGTGGCGCAAGTTTGATCTCAGATTCCCACAGCAACTCCTGCAAGCAGACAGATGGTATTCAAATTAACCTCATGGGAAATTACATACTGTGTGTTTTACCGCAGACTACAATCAATCAAATGCCGACCCTCCTGCTGAGACGCATGTTGCAGTTTTTGAACATAAGCACTAACCCATCAGCGTTATTATAAAGCCCATCAGAAAAACACTGCCACACAGCACTAAGACAAGCTTTTTGCTTGACAGATTGACAGCCTATCAATTAATGTGAGACTGTGAAATGACCCTTGGTAATGATAGTGTGCAAACAATACAGAAAGAATCCAGCGTCTGCAACCACAAACAAAACGCAATTCTCTTTTTAGGTGCATTTGGCAAAATGACAGATTCGCCGAGATGACTTCTCACCTTTTTGAGAAGATCATTCACAACATGCTTCATCACACACATTTAGACGCTCAATTTTAACAATTGGGGGTGAAATATCTTTATTTTCTTTCTTCTCCTCTGGATGGAAGAGCCATTATCAAAAACAAAATGTCTTAGAGCAGTGTTACAACGTGGCCTTCTAATGATACTTGGCTGCGGTTTCATCTGCTAATGGGAGAGAAATGAGTGTTTTATGTAACCGTCATTCCAATCGGAGTCGATAGGGCAAAAACACTTAACCCCCTTTTCAATTTGCTGGATCAATTTTCATCCACTTACACCCTACTTCGTAAGTGCAGAATAATAACAGGTTACTTACATTTTATTTTGATACTCGCACGCACACACACAAAAAAATAAAGAAATCATTAACAAGACCAGATGATGGCCCCTTTGTCCCTTCACGAGACGGAGGCTCGTCATGACCCAATCTGCTGCCGAAGCAGCACTTAGCTTCAGATTAAACTTAAGCAAACCCTGGCAAAACTAAAAGAACACAATCAGAAATCAGTGTGTTTTTAATGAGCATGTAAGAATGGGCTTGCTGAGGACTATCTGTACTTGGCTGTTTTTTGAAAAGAGCTTGTATGTAGTGGAATCAAAGAAGCCTACAACAATAGCCATGTCAGCACCGACCGGTCTGCGTGTCAGGCAGAGTGACAGCACATATACGTGTCCAGCGCTTTGATAAATGCTATATTAGCACTTCTGGCACCGGCTAGGTATTCTCCTGGAGGGAACAGCTCCAGCACTTGTCAATAGTGATTGAACATGGAACAGAGTGCAAAGTAGTGAGAGAAGTGACAGGACGGGGAGTTCTTGCTCAGCCAGGCTTAAAGGCCACCCTGCAGGCCTTGAGTACCAGGGTACTATACCCGACCGGCAGCCTGTGAGGGGGATTTGAGGACTTCAGCATAGTGCTTCAGCCTCTGGCAGGATTTTATTGCCACAGCACAGTTGCTGACTTTTTATAAGAGCTGTCGGATAAGCTTACATCAGTTCTCTTTTCTATCTTTATTTTTTTTTTTAGCCTCTACCTACCACAATTCAAGATGAGGTGGGAAGTTCACCCAACAGTTCTGTGAATCAAAATGTACTAGGTGCATCTCAGTGAATCAGAATATCATCACAAAGTTAGATTATTTGATACGAAAGTGCAACAATAAGATAACTAGAATACTACATAATAAAAAGAAAGATTTTAATACAGAAAACTCAGCTGACTACAAAGCTTGTTCTTACACTGTGTAATATACACTCTCTAGATGATAGGGTCTAATTTTGCAATCCAGTCTTTTCTGCCTTTTGTACAGGTAAGGTACATTGTCTCTAGTTCAGGAGTAACTTGACATAAGAAATGAATGTAGTCCTTCTCCTGGATACATTTGTGTGTAGTGGCTAATAGAGAACTGACACCATTGATTCTCTCTCACTTCACAATTCTCTCAAGAATGTGGTTATCCATGGTTGCCCTTATTTTTATACTACAGTTTTTCCTATCACGTAACTTTCCATTTATATGCTTTGCTACAGCACCCTGAAGGGTCAGTTAGTTTGTGAAGGGTGTTGATGACTGTCTGGTGGAAAACTGTCACACCATCAGTCTGTCCCATGATTGTGTAGGCAGTGATATAATACTTCTGAATTAAATAAAAGGCTTTAATGATCCTATGTAATAAAGGAATTTTCTGAAAAACTAAATTTTAGGTTTTTATTTGCTATAAGCTGTTATAACAAACATTAAAAGAAAAAAAAAAACCTTTTTGAACTGCATCACTATGTGTGATAAATCAATAAGTGTTTAAATGTTTGAAAGAATGATTTTCAGAATTAATTGCATACACCTTATGTGTGTTTCCGTGTGTGCCCATGGATCAGTGTGCATAGTTCTGTTGCTCTATGTATCAAAGTTTATGAAAAAGGAGGGAAAAAAAAAAGAACTTTCATTCCTACCCGATCGGACATCATTAATTAAATAATCTGACAAAACGCAGAGTTTGATATATGATGGAGCCTGAGTGCTGGAGAGGCAAGTTGCGAGGGCTGGCAGGTGGCAAGGGTGTGCTCGTTTGTGTGCATGTGTGTGTGTGCATTCAAAGGGCTCTGTTCTACTCCTCGCCAGCCACTTAACACAATCCATCTCATTACTTCATGCCACTTCAGTTCCAGGGCATGCACCATTCCCCCTGTGCTCTGCCTCACTCTGTAGGTAGCAAGGTAAAAGCACATACAGTCTGAATCTGCTGTGTTCCACTCCCTACCCTGATGGGGCGTGACCTGCTTCTCTTTATGTTTGTTTTCCCTTTCCTCGCCCCCTCACCTCCCACCTACCCAATCCTTCCCTCCAACTTGTGCCCATGTGCCTGGAGCGTGTGGTGGGTTGGAGGGCCGATAGGCATGAAAGCCGAACGGTAAACACGGTAATAAGGAAGTGGTGTAAAGGAGGGGAACAGCAGGGAGCTGATGGGGCTGCACAGCTTAGCCAGTTCCCCTACATTTCCTGCCCAGCAGGATGCCTTCAGCATGTGCTTCTTATGTCTCAGCACTTACTGTAGTGCTGTCAGTCTGCTATAATACAACCCCCCTCCTTTCCCAATTCACTCTTTTATTCACTGGCTTTTCTCAGATTCCACTCTGAGGATTGCTAGATTGTTTGTGTAAATGAAACGCACAGATGCCAGTGGGGTGTAAAAGAGTTTATAATTATGTGGCCATTTTTATATTGCAGAAATAACTAGTTTCGCCATCTATTCAGAAAAGAAACTTCTTACTTAATTTTAGTGCGAACCAATAAAGAAAAGGGGATTTGTCTTGGATGAAAGAATGTGGTATTTTTAATACCTGATTTAGACCTTCAAAAAGGGATGGAGGTAAAACATTTATTGGCTTTTACATACATGCATATCCCCTGTTTCATCAAACATTCTTGCATGCATCCTGACAAACAGGCTCTTTGTGGTTTAATGCAGCGTAAATACAATTTCACACATGTAGCAACTCCAGTATGCTCCCAATTAACCCTGCAAGCTTCTTCATCCACCTGATTAGAGAAATTATCAACGCACAACAACTATGGAACCCTGTGGCTTCAAAGACAAGCCAGGCATTTCTGTTCTAAACATCATCCTCACAGAGACGCTGTCTGGAATATGTTTGCTTTCTGATATTCTAAGTAAGTGTTACATGCACACGCCGTAGTTTTCTCAATTTGGTCTCAATGTTCCATTGCCAATTCCTCTCAGAAGTTTAAATATACTAGCCATGAACATGAATGTCAAATAAATTTTGTATTTGGATTTATTTCTTTGAATAATTCTTTTTGTGGTACAATAATTAGAAAATTATAAAGTTTATTGCATTTCATAAAGAAAATGAGATTTTGAATTATTTGTGGGTTTTGTTTAATTGTGAATATTTTACAAAGAAGGTCATATTTTGTAATATTTGACCACATCTGACATGTCCTGGTTGAATATTTGACCACTTTTCTTAGTTCAGATTACTTGTGATGAATCAATTCTGCTGATACTGATTTGGCTTTACACCTTTTATTAACCAGATAAAAACCTCTTTCACAAGGGTGACCTAGCCAAGACAGCCAGCAGCACACATCATACAGACAAAACAAGTAGACAGAAATAACAAAAATATACATAATAAATATATAAAATGCAAACAATCTGACAATAAAGTGTAGTTGTTTGGAAGTAGTTTTGTGAGCACAGCTCACAAATTTTCATCGGGATGGTGGTGGGATTATGGAAAGACCATTCTAGAAATGTATTGTTTTCTACTTTATCTACTCCAATACCAGGGTTGATGTTATTGGGATCACGGGAACTCTAGAACATTTCCACATTTAGACCACTTTGCTGATTGGGGATAAATTTGAAATATTTGGCGGTAATCTCCCAGCCTTGTTGTTCCACAGTCCCAACAACATTATGCTACCAGTTTTTCTTAGGTTTGAAAACATCACACTGATTATAGTTTTCAGTTTATAACCAGCTTGTGCCTTGATGCTCTTTAAATTTTTTCCTGAACATGAAAACCGCCTTCTTTCTATCTGAGGGTGACAGTTTGAGTAAGACGGTTAAAACTTAAACACAATTAATTGTTCCAGTAGGAGAATGATTCTAACTTGTATATCAGGATTGATTTTGGAGTTGATAAAGCACGCTAAAGATACCCTTTTGGAATTGCTTGACCTAAACACAATTAAAAATTTACAGAATAACTAATGCCTAAAGCTGGAACAAAGCTTTGTGAAAAGCTGCCATGAAACAGCGGCTGCTCTCACATTTAATGTGCCCTTGAACAAGATGATGGACCAAAGTTTTAGACCCAAGAAGAAGAAAAAAAAATTCTAACTTGTTCAGAAGCTTGATTACAGGTTAGACTTTGAGCTGTCAATTAGAACTACTTCCTCAGACATGGTCTCTTGGTAGCAATCCAGGGTCATTTAAGTAAATATTTTAAACTGTTGTGACAGACTGCAGGGAAGCCCAACAGACGGGCATTGTTGCCATTATATTTGGCTTCTGGCAGGAACATGAATTTCCAAAGCTTAATCTGAGTTCTTTTTTTAAAATAGAATAAGTCAGAAAGTATTCACACCCACTGACCTCTTACCCCACTTCATCACAAACCATCCACAAACTACAGTATTCAAGTCCCAATAAGTCTTATTTAAAGTGTACCACAAGCCATGCATGGAACACAAAAAGCATATGGAAAAAGGAACTTTGGTCTGATGAGACAAAACTGTTTAGACTACATGCAAAACATTTTGCTGCACAAAACTAACACTGGATGAAAAAGTTGAACAGAAGTTCAACTTTCAGCAGGACAAAAACCTCAATGCGTGAGCCAGAATGGCATGATCTAAATAAAGCAATATCCATGTGTTTGAGTGGTCCAATCAAGATCTAGACCTAATTACAATAGAGAATCTGTGGTAGGTCTTGCTGTTCAAAGACACCGTCCATCTAATCTCACAGAGCTTTAGTTGTTACTCAGCTCTACTCAAAAACTGCAGAGTGTCTACATGTGTAAATCTCAGAGACATTTCTTATTTTTATTTGTTTAAAAAAATTTATATTTCCTTCCACTTCAAAATTATGAACTAGTTTCTATCGGTCTTTATCACCCGGAATCTCTGCAAAATACACTCAAATTTAGTTTGAAATGTGAAAACATTATGAAACAGTTCAAGAAGTATGAATGTTTTTGCATTTATATGTTAAATCTGATCTGCACCAACGAGGCTTTCGATACTTTTTTTCTTTATGCAACTGTAATTTGCAGTGTGGCAAAATGTGTCAAATCCCCTAACCATACCAGTATATGAAGCGCATACGCATGTTTTGAAACGTAGAAATTTCCATCAAACATGCCAAAGCTGTGTGAATATGATTACTAACTTTAAATATGATTACAGTTTTACATATAGTTTAACTTGATTATGTGCTAAGAAGTGACATAAAGTTGACATTCTCCCCCTAGTCTTCAGCAGTGTTCTGCGCTGCAACAAACCACATGTTGGAGGTGGGCTCCTGCATCTCTCCCAGAGGTCCTATTCCCATGGTTAGACAGATTACTGTGGGAGGAGAACGGCTGCCAAGGGAGACTGAAGCCCCTATTAGAAGTACGGAGCAAGGGTTGTAAGCCAGCGCGGGAGAACGGAGCAAAGGGTGGAGGGTGGTGGCAGAGGAGACGAGCGAGGAGGAGGGGGGATAAGCTGCTCTGAGACTTGAACGCTGCTCCAAAATGGTGTGTGGGGGCAAAGGATTAGCAGGGCTCTGAGGAAGACATCTGCTTCTGTGCCAAGCTCTGCATTATCAAAGACACCAGTGTTTCCCACATCATCAACTTTTCATGAGCGCACTCACTGGTAAATATCAGTAGCAATGGCTTGGGTCTCGTGGGAGCAGAGAGGGGCGTCAAACATGCCCCCGCTATAAAACACAATTCTGAAAGGCATCTCTGAAAAACTTGGTTTTTAAATGAGGATGAGTTCATGTTTAAATATTAAACATTAAACATGAACATTCATTAAACATGAACTCATCCTATATAAGTGTATCAGTATGATCAATATTTCCTCTGCATCTATAATAAAACAGTCGTTTATTCCCTGCTTAGTCACAGTTGTACATTTGATGGTGAAAACCTTCAACTGACCTTCTCTTCCTCTGTAGCCTTTAGCATGCTCTCCCACACAGCTCTGATGGTTGCAATGTCTCGGTGTCTGGTGATGTAGCAGTGGGCCTGGACAACATGGGCCAGAGTCAAGTTGGGGATCACAGCTTCCAGTACCTTCTTCACATGGCTGAAGGACAGCTGAGCTTCTACGGAGGTGGCAGCTTTCACCAAAGACATGGTGCAGGGGACCAAAGGAATTTGTCCTGCACAGAACACCAACTCATCTACCTGGAGAAGAAAAATTAAAAAAAGAAGTGTAACAGCTGACATTGAACCCATGAAACTGAGTTGAGATGAACAAATTCTTAGAGACAAGATTAAAAATCAGCTCATGACTGGAATCAAAGGGTTTTTCAGTTTGATTTATTTATTGCTTCATTTTTATTGGGACAAATTAAATAAAGGCTTTACACTTTATATTTTAAGCCTAACCCAATTGACAGTGTCAAATTTTAAATTCAAATACAAAACATAATTAATAATATCTCATAGGAAGAAGGCTGAATATTTTGAACATTATTAATTAAAGTTCTTAAAGCAAAGCTGAAATCCGCTAACGCGCAGATTTTTAACTCTTTCAAAAACTGGAGGAAAATTGGAAAATCAGCCCCAAAACCTGGATCAAAACTTTTCAAGACTGTTTGGAAAATTATAAAAAATTGTTAATTCAACAATCACTGGTTGGAGTATGACAACATTGCTAATGGGCCAATATAGATAAAAACATGAAAAGTTATCTTTTGTGTTAACTACTGAGGTAAATATATTATATTTTCAGAATAAATTCAATTCAAGTAAAAAATTCAAACTTGTTTCCTCTGCTTGAACAAGTAAGATGTCAGAGTAGTATTCCTTTTTTCTAATTAACATACAATTTAACCTGGAAACTAAAAAAAACAGTCTTTGTTTTAGAAAACAAAAATACACCATTCACAGATGTGGCATAATCAAATTAACATTAATTATAAACCTAGGTTTCATTAGCAGTACATTAATTATCAGGTTCCTTCTCTCATTTGTCAGCATCTTATCACCAACAACTCATATTTCACAAGTCTAATACAAGCAAGTATTCTGTTAGATGCTTGCCAATATACTTCAGTTGTGCCGCTGTTATTCATAAGCATAATTAACCATGTGATAATAAGCTCAATTCTCCATTAAATGCCTCTGTTAGAATTAAGCTCCCTGAATAATGGGAGCTGAAAAAATCTATCTGCTTAATGCAGACAGACGAGTCGGCGTAAGGGGAGGTCAGGTCTTTAGAGACACAGTAGATCGGCAGAATTTGAGGTTGGACAGCGTTACAGCTGGACACTGGGTACTGGACAATGCAAATGGATGCTATGGGTATGCTAAGAGCTGCAGAGACTGTGAAGCACATGCAAATCTCTAGCAGGGACAAACTGATACATGAACAAGGCTATTTACTGATTACCTTCCTCTGCTTGAACAAGTAAGATGTCAGACCCCACCAAGGAGCTTAGACTTTTAAGTGGTATAGCAGGGTTAGCATATATAAAAATACTTTTAAAATTAGGGCATGGATTGATTAAAAGTTTGGGCAGATAAAAAGGAAGTTTTTCTTTGTTTTAATGTTTTTCTTTCTTTATTTTGTCACACTAGTGGCCTTTATTTGACAGTTAAAAGACATCAGCAAAAAAGTAAGTCCAAAGCGGTTTAACAAACAATCAGATGCTTAATCTATGTCTGTTAAGCAACTGGCTGCAGACTAGTTACCAAGGTTAATAGCAAAAATGATAAGCCAATTAATATCAGCTTGTGATACTCCTGTTATTCCAGACCTTGGAATTTTATGTTATCACCAACATGAGTTTGTAGTAAAAGTCCAATGCTTGTATATCTTGTATTTTATATTCTTGTATTGAAATCAACTCTTAGCATACGTACAGTATGCCACTCTGTTGTCTTGTTTGGTTGCAAAATCCTCAGTATCACCCATTTTCTGTATTGTCAATAAGCAGATCAACATCCATCCCACATATTAATATTAAAAAGAGAATTTTTGTCAAGAAGACTAAAGAGCATCAAGAGATTTCCAGACGGTGACATTACAGATACATCATCATCATCCATTTATGGAGCCATGCTTCCTTTTACTTCAGAAAGCAGTGTTGTACAATTACTTACAATGTTAAAGGCAATTATTTAATACTTTCAAGATGGTCTGATTTATCGCTCTGAAATATAGTGATACAAGTTGCTTTTTTGCTTTATTTCCCTATAAAATACTTAAAGAACAAGATGTTAGCAACACAAGTGTTTTGCTAAAGAGCAGACACTGTCATTGGTTTTTCCATAATTGAATGGGTTAACCATTATCCTCAGCTCTTGGGTTCACTTGTCAGCTTTGATGAAGCTTTAGTTTCCATCTCTGCTGCTGCAAATTACTGGGACAGTATATGAGACAGGAGATGGAGAGAAGCTGAATTAGAGAAGCACGTGTGAATGAAAGGGAAGATAGGGCCCTCGCTGCTTTCAACCATTTGGATCAATCACCGGATCATTTACCTGCTAGCACGATCTGCCCAGGAGCCTGCATTACGGAGACTGCCTAACATAAAAGCCAGACTCCCACACATCAACAACAAATTGTCAATTGGCATTCCATTTATGAGCCATCAAATGCCATCATATCCACTCCAACAAAGAGGAGGTCCATCAGGTTGGACGTGTGGCTAACAACCTCTTCTATGAAAAAGTGCTTGCTACATTCTGAATTCATAAAGACCAACTATCATTTGTCAATTTGAATATCAAAAGGTGAAAGCATGGGGCCTCTTGACTGTTAAAGGTAGATTCCCATAGCGTCTACCGAGCAGGTGTGTGATAATCAATTATTAAGGATCCCACTCTGGTTACTCTTAGTGGGAGGTGGAATTGGGGATCTTGGGTTTTGCCGTTTCCATGCAGGTCGTGGATGGGGATAAGAGACTGCGGAAGGGAAGAGCGAATACTATTTACATAAAATTAACAGTTCAAAAGAATGAGTTCACACACCAATCAAACTTGTTAATTGACTGTCAATGGTGTGTCCCTGAATATACAACACAACTACATTATTCATCTGAGGCCTTGACAGCGAAGACAGTCCAATTTGCATGGCCGTTCTAAATGTGATCAACAACCACAATGCCACATGCATTTTTAATAGGCCAGAGATGGGAACCTTTAATATTCATAAGGGTCAAATAATTGCATATGACATTAACTTTCTTTTAACAAGCTAAGTATTTTTCAAATGGTGGCCTTAGCTCTCCAAATGGCCCTGAGAGAAAAGGACTTTATGTGGGGGATAGGAAATGAATGCAACGTGTTCCTGTTGGGTTATATTTGTCATTTGGCTGATTGAAAGACAATTTCAGAATGGTATATTTTTTAATCCACAATGTTTGAGTAAAATACAACAGAGCAGCAAAATTTTTTGAACGGCCATATTACTCTCCTTTACACTAAACAAGCTTACAGTTATAACAATGTTCCTTTTTTATAATTTTTCAATGTGACCTGTGCTTTTACATTATGACTCATATTTCTTTACATCGTAGTTAAAAACTGCATTATTTTTCTAGCAAACTTTGAGGAGCGGTTAGTGTCAAAAGGTCAATGCCTAATGTCATTTCTTCTATTCTTGAGGTGTAGTCAGTAACATAATTAAATGCTCTCAAAAGGAACTTGCTGGTGTCTCATTTCAGATTGGTATGTCTGAGGTGTTACTAATTACAGTTTTTTTTGTTTTTCTTCTTTTTATTCAAAAGGATTCCTGGGTTGACCAGACAGTGCGAGACTATATTCATATTGGTGTTGGAGCCCTCTGGGTCCTCCCATCACACCGAGGAAGTCTCAGAGTGTCATTAGCAAAACTTTAGAATGGTGTAGATTAACTAGCCAGGCTTGGATAAAATGACCTGGTATTGACGAACAGTCAGGTTTTTTCTTTCCCCTTGCCTAGTTCCAAGGACAGGGAGAGGTGGAAAATGGCTCCACCATTCCTATCAGATATGCTAATGGTCACATTTCTCCCCGTTGAGACCTTATACATAATTCAGCAAGGAAAATGTGTGTGGAACTATTTGGATTAATATGACTTTAAAATGATTATTAATGCAAAGCAACACCTAAAATCAAAACTAATTTATTGTAATCTATTTATTTTAATAATACAAAATGTCTAGCAAATAAATGAATTATAGAAGTAAGAGGAAAAAGTACCTTTAAGGGACCTATTATCTTTTCTGACCTTTTCACCAGATCTATATTACACTTTCACAATGCCTTGCAGTACTCATACCCCTTTCACATTTTCATATGTTGTCACATCTTAAAAAGTAATCTTTAAGACTCAATGCTGGACTTCAGCCTAGACTTAGGTCATCCTAAGACACAAATATGCTTTGATCAATATATTCCATTGTAGCTCTGGCTATATGTCTGCTCTCTGTCCCACTGGCAGTGAAGGTTTTTACTGGTCTGTTAGAATGAGTTTTAATTCCATTTATCTTACCATCAGCTCTGACAAGCTTCCCTGCCTTGCTAAGGAAAAGCATTCCAACAGCATGACAGTGCCACCACTTCATTGTGGATGGAGAGGTGCAGTTTTAGTAGGACAGCATTTTGCATGAAGTGTTCGATTTTGTTCACATCTGATGGGAGCTGTGCAGTTTCTCCGGTGTAGCCATGTATCGGTAGGTTTGTACCTGTGCTTTACATTTTCAGGTTCATTATTTAATCCTGTTTTTAAACCAAACTGTTGTGCTTATTGGTTTTCATCAGGCAGTTTCATGATGTGTAGGTCACAATGGATTTTATCAGATTGAAGAAGCTTGAGAAAAAACAGTCCATCACACTGTACTGATTCTTAACCTTGAAATCATCCTGTATCATTTTCCTACCAATTCACATTTATAACTACTTTGTATTGCTCTGTCATTTAAAATCCAAATAACATACAAAATTGTCAAAGTTTGAAAAAGTTCAAGAGGTATAAATACATAAAATTACTTCCATTTTCAAGATGTCTTTCTAGATTCCGCAATTTCCTCCTTTTTACCTGAATATTTCAGGCTTGACAAACAGCTCAAAACACCCCAAAATGTGAGGATCACAAAACTGAGGCTGAAGTTTTGTCGCATGCATTTAAGTGCATATATTAGTTCCTTTTGGTAGGGATTTGAAAAACAGTCACTGTTTAATCCCTATGCAGTGGATGGCAGTTTGTCAGGGATGTGTGCCGTGATTCCATCTTGAACCAGCTTCGAGTCTGTGGGGTTCTTTCAGCATTAGCGAATTCAAAGCAGATCACGTCTGGGACTGGGAAATGATAAGAAACGGGCTCTTGTTGTGCCGCGCCCTGAGGAAATCCTGCCTCCTCTGACACCTCATTTCTACAAATGCAAACCTTTCAGGAGAAGCACAACCGTTCTCTCTCCTACAGAACCTTTAACTTTGTACATTTGGATTGGAAAGGGGAAATATATTAGCCCTTTTCTTATTATTCCCTCCTCTTTTCCCCCCGTTCTCTCTCGCTCCCTCTCTTCTTCTTGCTGTCCATGCTCTAGTTTGAGTCTAACCCCTGTATGCTCATCTGTCACAAAACATTAGCGTTCTTTAAACGGTGACATAAATAGCCATATAAAGTGCACAAGAAAAAGACAAATATAAGACATTTCTCAGCTGATTTTTGCTTGTCTAAAATTGCACAAATGTTCAGGAAACAAACCAGAAGAACACATTAATAAGTAAAAAAAAAAGGACAAAACTGACAAATTTAGAAGTACATAAAAGTCAAGACATTTAAGGAGCTGCAGTGGAGACAACGTGTGGTCAGTGTGGGGGACAGAAGCTATTCCCTGCCCCCCCCAAGATTTTAAAGCTTGCATGATTTTTTTCTGCTTCCTATGTTTGGCCTCGACATGTCCACTCTGTAGACATTGAACTGTGCAGAGCTGTAACATTGCACTGTCAGCTCTGGTCAACTTTATGCTGGTCAGAAGCTGCCATTCAGTACTATAGCCAAGGTCAGAGGGGAGCTGCATACTGAATGCTCAGAGATGTGTCTGCAAGGAATACAGCACAAATAAACAGAAAAAAAATACATTTTCTGCTTTGATAGATAAAAAATAAAATAAAAGCAACTAGGTTTGAAACAATATTTGTTTCTGCATTTTGCTGTTTAGCAAACAGCAAAATGAAACTCGAACTACCCAAGGCGGACGTAATGAAATTGGCTTTTGCATTACAGCACAGTGCCACAACAGAGTCGGGGCTGTGAACGAAGAGTGATGGAGGGGCATGCTTTTTCATCGGTTTAGGCAAAATGCCCCGCTGCCTTCAACTGTCCTGGCCGCACATTTTTTGACAAATTGGTTGTGAGGCTTTTACGACTGATGCACATATCGCAAAAATCAGTTCTGCCAAGCTTCCTCTATGACCTGCCCGTGGGACATGACAAGCCCCCTCCACGCATCGCTCTATCAAGCCGAATCTTTCCAGGACAATGCAAATTATGACAAATTCCATCATCCTGCATTATGCGCTTTCCCCCGCTAATCTCCCTAATTCGAGAGAATCGGGGAGGGTCTCTCGCTGTTTCAGCTGAGGGGCATGTTGTCTGACTGAATGATGCTGAAACTGCAACCCTCATCCCCCGTTCTGTCTCCCTTCCCAGCTGTGACCATCTCATCTCTTCTGTCTTTTCTGATTTTTTCCCCCTTTTTTTGTGAGGCTCTGTCTCTTTGCCTGACCAGTAGGAAAAAAATGTCAATTTGATCTGGACACAAATAAATAATCTCAAACAAAATCAGAGAAGTAAAACAATAACAGCCTGATTGAAGAGTGTTCAAAAGCTAAATTATCTGTGAGGGACAATATGAGATTCTGGAAAATGTACATCCAAAGTTGATAAAAAAATATTTAGCTATTCATCCAATAAATTATTTTGTTCAGGCCTGCATCTAAAATAAATTAAGACATAGATAAACACACTCTCTAACCTTGCCCCAGTGTCCTTTTGTCACACCATTTTAGTGGACAAAGTGTTTAGTCCAAAACTCACTAGAAAAAGACAAACAGCCTAAAAACATAATCAATAATGCAAAGAGTGACAACAATACAGTAAATACAGTGTCGGTAGAGACATGCATTTCCTTTTTTGATCAACAGATGGCAGTATGACTACATTAAAAAGCTGCACAGAATACAGCGTAAACATAGCACAGGCTGACCAGCGAGCATCAACAATCCCTTTGGATTCACTTCCATTTTTTTTTGTTGTTGTTTGTTTTGTTTTTTGGAGGGAAAATCCTAAACTATATAAATATATAACATTCTAAAAAGAAATAAGACATTAGAAAGTGCACTGGAAATCATATCAAAAACTTCTGGTAAAATATATATAAAGAGTATGTGTCTTTCTTTTTCTTTTTCTTTTTTTTGTAAATCCATACGGGAAAAAAAAACACAGACAGGGATGAACTCAGTAAATAACATCTATTTTGCAAAAAACAAATACGTAAAGAAAGGTAGGACTTAAAGCAATAATTTATTAATTTAATTTGTATATTTTTTTCTGCAATACATAATTTATAATATAATAAAATCTAACAATTTTTGAACAACAGCAAAGTGATATAGTAGTATTCCTATAATGCACTGAATCCCATATGAAAAAACAGCAAATATTAACATTTGCCTCAGTGCATCAGATTCAGCTCAATAAATTTTGACATGTCGTAAATATTGTGTAGTCCATATCGGGAGAATGAGCCCTTGGCCTCAACATCTCTATTTCATAACATTCCAGGCTACACTCAACTTCCTGTTTATTACAAATGTATAACATGAATGATAAATTTATGTCAAAAGTGAATGCGTTGGTATATCGGGAGGATAGCAGGCAGCAAATCATTCATCTGCAGCATCTTTTTTTTTAACGCAGCAAGGCATGCTTTGATGACAACAGCATTTGAAACGTGAATAACCCAAGTTAAAATTTTATACTCTGAAGAACTGCCTCACATGAAATTCATTGTGAAGCAAGAGGCTCAATGAAACATCAACACTTACGTTCTCCTGAATCATCTGTAGTTGAGATAAACATATATATATATATAAATTTATGAAGGTGGCAATTTGATACTGTAATTTTTGGTAGTAATATGTTGGAGCAAAATGCTAATAGATGGTTAAAATTTATACCTCGAGGAATTTGTCGAAGTGCTGATGTAATTACAAGAGTTATTCATAAAAGCACTTGTGACTGTGAAAGAGACACTGAATTCACCAGCAATAGGAACATTCTTTAAAGTAATTATTGTATGCAGCTATAACCCTAGTTTTTCCTCATAACCGTTTACCAAGTATTATTTTTGATAAAAAATTAACAGTACATTAATAAATTACTAAAAATAAAAACATTTGGCTGTTGTCTGTTTTTAGTTCAAGCTATGTTTTTTCAAGACAATAGAAATAAAACATTTTCATTGCTACCTCAGATTAAAGTCTATATGTCTGCAAAATTATTTGTTTTGTCTATATGTGACAAACATGTAAAAAGCTCTTGCAGATGTTTTTATTTGTTTGTTACCGCGTATGTGCGTGTGTGTGTGTGTGTGTGTGGGGGGGTGTGTGCATGCGTATGTGTGTAGGCAGGCCCTGTCAGCTATGCCCTCTCGTCACTGCAGGGGGAAGAAACACACCCGGGCAGCTCTGAATATAGTGGCTAGTTACCATAGTAATGGGATGGTCATACATCTCTCCATTCTGAGACATTGATGGGAGTGGACAGGACACGCTGCTATGCTTTTTATCTATGCATCTGGTATTCGGTTATTACATTGTACAAATAAAAAATAAAAAAAACACAGAGCCATCCCACCGCTCCTTTTTCTGGATCTGAATCACAGGATTGAAATGGGTAGTAAATAGTTGGGTAAGGGGTAATAATTCACAAACGGGACTACAAATAATTGATGTGTTTTGACTGAGTGTTTGCGATTGCAATTGTAATAGCGTGAGTGTCTTGGCAGATGTCTGCGGTGGTGGGATCTTTACTTGATGCTTTTCAGATGCCTTCTTGATGTCTCTGAACCATTTCCCCCCTCCCCACAGCTCATCAGCAGTGACAAAGTGAGAAGCAAACAAGGATCTTCTCAAACACACACTCTCGCACACACCAATGCGACATGCGCTCCCCTCAGATTAAAAAGCAGTGTCGATCATTTATCAAATGTAATTATATTCAAACACTGTAATTGATTGCATTAATCAAAATAGAATTGAATGTTTTGGTGCAATCTCTTCATGAATGAAGTCAATAACAACATAATTCTTTTTGCAAAAACTGTGGGTATTTATGAGAAGGTGATTATCAAAGTATCATAATCTTAAGTAAAAATATCTACATACATATATACACTTGTCAGAACAATGTAAAGACAAAATTGATTTACTTGTTTTTATTTAAGACAGAAAATAATTATTTCTACTTTTGCAAAACATATATATTATTAATTATGTTATTTCTAAAATTCTTATCTTGATGTTCTGCTCTTAATAAGGTAATATAACCTTTTAGGTTAAAAAAATAATTAATTAATTTCTCAGTTAATGCTACTTTAATTGATGGGGGGGCGCTAATTTAGTTTTGAAACCATGACTATCCATGCTTTTTTTCCACAGGCAGAATTATAAATAAATTAAAAAAAAATGTCTTTCTTGTAAGCAAAAGGAACATACCTTCATTCACCCAGCTGACGGGCAGCCCCCAGCAACAGGTCGGGGGTAAAAATATTCCCCAAACACACAATTATGTGTACTTTTTAGTCAGCTGACTTGCAGTCCACAGTAACAGGTGAGGGAGGGGCAGAACTGGAAAAGATTCTGGCAACCCTATAATTTTTTTTTTCCTTATTTTTCTTCTTCCTGCTCGTATATAGTAAGTGTTATAAGGGAACATGTTTGTAAATTAATTATGAAATTTGTTAAATCGGGTGAACAAACTGATTGATTGATTGTTTGATTGGTATCTCGCTGAAAATAGCTTAAACTGTAGGAACAATCAAGTGGTTTCAAAATCTAAACTTTTTAAGTTTAGATTTTAATACAATCTTAACTTCAATACATCCATGCCGGTAATTGTCCCCGTGCACAATCCTTATGTAGGTGCCATCCAATTCCCACTTTCAAGAAGCCTACATGTCCACACATACACAGCGTGTATCTCATTGTTTTTGTCTGTACTCTACGTGCAAAACAGAAAGAGGCACGATAGCTATCCTGTCCCAACTTCCTATGGTCTGTTGACATGAACCAAGGCAGTCAGGCACCAATAATACATGAAGAGCTGTTCAAAGACAATTAGGATCAGTTGTCAAGGCCAGACCCATTAATGAGTCGGAGTGTGGCAGGGGCCGAGGCGGAGGCACAGCACAGGCGAACGCCACCGCCTGAGAGCCGATGCGCTCTGACAGATCCAGTCCTTCCCCTGTCCTCGCCTGGTACAAGCTGATACCAGCCTGCGCCCATGATGGAGCTGCAGAAGGCAGAATATTGTACCAAAAACAACAAGGAACAAAAAAAAAAAAAGGAGGCAATGTTTTCTGAAAATGATGACTGCCAAGCCGGGTCAGACTTCACACCGTCACAGCAGGAGAGGAAAGAGAGAAGCGGGCTGGGAGGCTCAGAGGATATTGGTTGGAAACAAAATAATTATCCTTGCTGCTGTCTACCACTTCACATAAAACTGCCCCCTCATCAGATTAAAAAGGTGGTGTGGTTTGACCTTTTTCATAGATGTCTCTGCATTTTGAGGCACAAAATCCCAAACCCAAGTTAAACAGATCCAGAACTGTTTCAAGGCAAAGACCATATTATTAAACAGATATACATTTCTTAAGACGTACCAAAAGAGAAAGAGGGAAACATTTGTGTTGGTACATCGAATAAAGGTTTCAAATACTCTGAATAGTTACGTATAAATTAATATAAAAAAATATGCTGTGCCTGTTTTTGTTTGAAGTGATGTGGCTGCATGGATTATGTTAGGATTCAACAATATCTCGTGATATTAAAATGTCACGATAATTCTTGTTAACGCACGTCTCACAAAGTACTATCCAGCTGATGTCAGCAAGTGATTTCTTCTGGAGAAATAAGTCTCAGCAAACATTTCTATTATCACCCCTGGATGTGAAGTTGAGAGATTTAAGTCTGACACCCGGTTGTATATTTCTTTCGGACTCTTATTTTGAAGTATCTGTTGTGCTGACAGAGTCCACTAATAAAAACTTGTTGGGTTGGCTGACCACATTTAGTTGCTTTAGAATTAAAGAAGCCTTAAAATGTTTATGCTATATATCTTGCAGCAATTTTGGTTCCCAGTAAAAAAAACTAAAAAGTAAGATAGTGACAAAGACCACACAGCTGCTAGCTGTTAACAGTCCTAAGGTATCTGCTTTGAACTTCCAAATGACACTAACCTAAAGAACTGTTTCTCAGTTTTTAATCAGTCTATGATGCTTTGATTATATTTAGCTCAAAATGTAAGACACTTAAAGGGAAGACACACTAGTCTCTAATGCATCATGTGAAGCACTTTACTTCATAGTTGGATTATGAGAAAATGTATTGCTTCTAAAGGAATAAACTGGACACAGCACCATGAAGAATCGGCCACTAAATAGAAGCAAAGGTAGTGGGTTGCTTAAAAGAAATTAACATTACTTCTGGCATATGTTGCCCTTTAAACCCATCAAATCTAAACCAGATAATTCTACAGAGAATAGTTATTGTTAAAAACACAGCTTGAGATGTTGGAAAACTATTTGTTTTGTGAAAATAAAAAGACATATTTTCCGATAGGTACACAATTTTAACAGTAAAAAAAAAAAAACAACAAAAAAAACATACAGTTTGTCACACATATCTTTTCCCAAAGACCATGGGTGTGTGTCCGACTGTCTCTCTGAAACATTTTGTTAGAGGCCTTGAAGCAGACTCAAGTCTCTGTGCTCAGGTCTAACTGGTTTGATCAGACTGTTTTCTATTTGTCTAATTCAAGTAAAGACAGCTGACCCTGTTGTTTGGGAACAAACTTACAGAGATACTACAGAGGTGATGCGTAGCGAAAGAAACTAAATCAATGCTCGCTGTGGAAAAGCTTTGAGGTGAAGCCTAACTGTCAGTCAAAACTTCTCCGGGGTCTCCCCAGACAGAGCAGCGGACAATTCAGGCACTCAGGAATGAAACAACGAGCCTATTCTGCTTATGTTTCCAAAGAAAAGAAAAGGGGAAAAACAAATTTGGGTTACTTCCTCTGCTGCGAATTGGAGCAAGTGACTACACGTGCTAAAGAACACCGCAGCTTTGAGTAGCTTTCAATCTCCCAACTTCTCAAACCGCTGAGCCTTCAAGACCTCATTTTTCATCAGCTCAATTACTCGACAACTGTTCTCCTCCTCAGCCCACCCCTTCTTCCCCTGCCTTATTTCCCCTCCTCCTCAGTTGGAAGTGATCATTTGTTCTTTTATTAAACCTGATAACATCCCCTTGCATTGTCTGAGCGTGCCGAAGAGGCGCCCCTACTGTTTTTAGCCTCCAGCATTTTGTATTATTGGTGCATTATTTCACGCATGCCCTCCTCTTTTATCAAGCGCATTTGAAGTAATGTTAATAGACTAGAAAATTGAGACATTTATGAAGTATGGGTCGGGTTTATGAAAAAAATCCATAAAATATGACAAGGGAGAGGTGAGATAAAAGCAAGGTTTTAATAGATTATGGCAAACAGGGGAGAGGCATCAGATGCTGACAGGCACCTCCTCCGAGATGCCTCATACTTTATTGGATTAATTTTGTTGTATTAGAAATGAAGTTAAATGTCCTAATTAATCTGTTCGTGCTGCATGAATACCTCCCTGAACGCAGATGCATGCATACGCAGTTTTTAGCTAATTACTCTTCTGTGATAATTGAAGTAGATGTAGATTTTAGATATGGGCTGAGGAAGTTTGGGGAGAAGAGGACAAGGTGTGTTTGTGGGGAGGGTGAGGTCTGATGAGCTGTAGAAAAAGTGTTGCTGTTTTTTGCAAGCTAGCTGTTTTTCAGCAGAACATTCAAACCATCAAACTAAACTAATACATTAAAATTCTGCTATTCATTGTTGTTCTTTTTTGCGTACAATTAGACTTGAAAATGCTGAATTGTGATAGTGCAAATTGTGATAAGTACTGACTCACTAAATTTAGGTGCTACTTTGGCTTGTACATTTTGTCCATTATTAAGATTACAGGCACAGATACATTTTATTTGTTGAACCCCTTGTTAAGATGTATAACATGGTTTAAAATATATTGCAGTAGGGTAATCTGACACTGAACATTTTAGAGAATTTAATTTGAGAAAATTTCCTTAGCGGAAGTTAATTGACTTAAGAAAATCTTAAGAAAATCTTTGATGCTTCAATTAGGGAAACTCATGGGGTTAATAAGGTGCATCTGTCTTTTTTTGCAAATAGAACAGCACTTTGTTTTCTCCTGTAACTCTTCATAAGGTTGAAACATAAAGAAAGAAAAGCATCTGTGATCAGCATTTTTTGCATATTGTCCTGTCCCAAAACCCAAAAGCTGAAAGGTCTTGTGAGAACCCAGTCTTCTGTTACAGTGACCAGATTTCAGTTCTGTAAAACTTCTGGGCATTTCAAGGTTCCCATGGCCATACTTAACAGGCAAAACATGGAATTTTTCACATTTTCATCTCAGACTGAAAAACGGACACAGCTGTAAAAACAACAAAATCTCTAAAGCTCACTATTAGAGAATTAAAGCAAAGACTGGCAAAAAAAAAATCACTATAACCATTATCTACATGCCAACCATTTCTTTGGAAATGATGCCAATAAAAAGCCTTTTCTGACCAAATCCCTAAAACATAAACATGTGGAAGAAGTCCCTTATGCTCACTGTTAGGTATGATGAAGAGTCTTCATGCCATGGGCCTGTTTCTCTTCCAAAACAACCCAACTCATGGTTCCAGTTAGAGTTCCAGCAGAGTTTAGCAAAAGTTGCATAATTATGTTAGTGATACTTCCAAAACACTGGTGGGCATGTAGACAGGATCTAATGGTCGCTATGGAGACTTGGTAACCCCAAGATGCTTTGTTGCACTTCTTTCACAGTTAGCTTTAGAGTTTTCCTCATTTCCTTATTATGCCTGATGGTACCACAGACATGGCTTTTCCTGCAGTCTTGTTGCTGGAGGCTAAAAAAAAGGGGGACCTCTGTGTCATGTCATATTTATACTCCTGGGACACAAAAAGTCCTGGATTACTAATTACAAGTTCTTGGACAATCTGCCCAACTCAAAAAACTAAAGTATAGATTAAAATATTGCACTTATTTTGAAGGATATTGTTAGGGATATTAATACTTGTATATTGCACTCAACCATTTTTTTACATTTTTTAGTGTGACATTATGCTATGTAAAATGTTTATTTATTTTAAGGATAATTAGGCCTCTTTGCTATTTAATTTGTCCCCATCTTTATGTAAATAAACCTTGGGTTTAACCAGGACAGAAACTTTCACACATCGTTTCCTTTCAAGCATGCTCTCCTCTCCAGAATGGGTGGCCCACCATCATTCAGGTTTACCTCTCAACTTCTACAAGGCCACACAAAGTTTAATTAATTTGTTTTCAGATATTTAGACTGCTATGAGAAGATTATTCAAATTCCACCACCTCCCTCAACGCACCCCTCCCTTTGACGTTAATAGGCAGTGTCAGATCCACATAACTGCTGATGCCTCGGAGTCCATTTTGACAATTTTCAAAACCCAATGCAAATCTTATCAGCGGCTTGCTCAAGACCATATCCCACAGTATTGACTGTCACTCACAATTAGGAGACCCCGGCAAAAGCATTGGTAGGCACTATAGCAACCTGAGGCTGGTGCAGTCAGCTCCCTAAACGCACCCCACAGAATGTGATCAGTGAGTATAATTTCCCAGCAAATATCCCAAGGGTGAGCCACTTGCCTTAACAGGAAAGAGGAGATGTTTAACAACCATTCAGCTGATAGTCCTTCTATTCAGTCCTGTCTGTGCTATTGTGTTCACCTCTGTAAATGTGCCTCCAAAGGGAATGTGACCAAATAGGCAGAATCAATTTAAATAGACATGGAGGGAAGTGTGCAGCTTGAGATTCTTGTCGTCAACTCTGGCTTTAGTATGTGATAAACCAATTTAATTAATCTACCTACTTATAGGAGCAATCATTCCTAATTACTCTAAATTTGATTTTATTTAAAAAAAAAAAAAAAGCTGGTTTCAGTCACAAACATTAAATCTAATACAAAACTTTCCTTTGAAAGAATCCCATAATATGGATTGTGTCAAGACGACTTTAAATATACATAATTTAAAGTATTAAATAATTGTTAAGGATTTGGCAAGCAAATCACACAAAAAAACAACAACTTCTGTTTATCTTCGTCCATGAGGAATGAAAGTTACAAGTCAAGAAAACTAGAAACTTTTTAAACTACTTTGAATGATTAATTACTCTACTGCTTGATAACAGGCTTGAAAACATTTAACATTCTCAAAACTTTTTAGGACTAATACATTAATTATAAACAGATACTTAGATCATGTAAATTATTGCTAAAACAAAACAATTTATGCCAAGAACTTCAGTAACCTCACACTCACAAATAATTGGATATAATTATATTGGGATACATAAAAACAACTGTCCGTCATGTGACGAACAATATGACAGAGTGAAAATCAAATCATAAATTAAATTACAGTTTTTATCTTTGTTGTTTGCGGCTTTAAAGTAAACTGATGGGCTACAATAGATCAGTGCACAATACACCAAGAGCCCCCCCCAGCTCTGACATTAAAAAGGTTAACTAATTCCCTAAATCAAGTCAGATCTGAATCTGTCATACTGCCAGACCAAGTCGACGTTGAGTCAGCTTGCCATTTCCGAGAGCTGACGCTGAGAGACATGACAAGCCAAGCAGACAGATGAATGGATGGATGGGATTTGAAGGTCCAGCATCCATCACATGCCAATCCGATATGCACTTCCTCTATCCCTCCACCAGCGGCGGTCCTCTGTGGTTAGACTCTGCAGGGCCATTTTCTGTCACTAGCCATGTGCTCGCTCTCAGATCATTAGAAGCAGAGGAATAGACTGGTCTCAATATAGCAGGACAATAAACATAGTGCTTAAAGCCTTACTTAGCTGAATCAACTGGTTAGCCCCCTGACTGGTAATAAAGTAAACAATTACCCAGAACTTGTCAAGCTAAGGAATCTGGAGCTCAAATTGTTCCTCCATTAAGGTTTCACTCATGACATCTCCACATAACTGAACACACTACTAAGATATGCTTAAGATTACAGATTAATTTTTGAGTATAGTTGAAACCTTTACGTCCTAAATAAGATATGTGGACTGGAGGTATTTTCTGTTTTATGTGGCCACAGTTTTTCTGTCCCTGTGCTCCTCTGAGCAATGAGGAAAATTGTCATTAAGATTGAGACAATCACAGCAGAGCCGTGATGAGACAGTGGGGGTGGATGAGCTGCGTGCTTGCTCACAGCAAGAGGCTAATTGTATCAATATGTAAAACTCTCTACTGCACCGAAGAGTTGTTAATACATTTTTGATCAAATTAAGCCATTGTTGCGTAAAGGGGAGTAGACACATTGAGAGACCGTGCAGGGGTTGTGTGAAAAGCCACACAGAGCTCTGAGTAAGCACTCTCTTTGTGGTTTGCTCAAATTATAGCAAATTTTAATTATAATTAAATGAATGAGAGATTAGACTTTTTATTTCTTGTGGCAAAAGTACTTGCAAGCAGCTGACTTCAATTTTATGTCTCGATGAGGCTTCACTGAAGATTTCAAGCACTGCTGGCATGCTAAAAACAAACCAAACTCTTTAGGTTAGATCTCAGGAATCCAAACTCGGCTTCAGCAACAGACCGCTGAGCTACGCCCGTCAAGACCAGAGCGAATGGCTAATCCACACATGTTCTCACTCACAGATGGATTTGGTTGAAGGATCAAGGACGTGTGGAGGAGATGGACACTATCCTTGTTGACAGTACCTTGACAAGTGTAATCCTATATAATACACACTGGGTAAACACAACACCAAGCCAACCATGCAACCACGGCCCAAACTTCCTCTGCTTGGCCTTTGAATTTCACATTCTTTAAAGGTTTGAAACAATATGAGAGACAAAGAAATGCTGCTTTATAAACAAGTGCAAAGGGTAGGTACACATTAGCCATTTTAGAAAGAACACATGGTAAAAGATAAAGACAAAACTACTCAAGTAAAAAATCCATCACACAATAAGTGAAATGTAAGGTGGTGTGTGGCACAAAGGTAAAGCTTGGAATACTTCTGTAAATGAGCCTGTTGCTGCATTTCTTTTCCTCTTCTCTCCTAGCTCATTTCCTGAGGATTCTGATTGGGCCCAATAAAGGCAACTAGCATTAAAAAATAAAAATAAAAATAGTAAAATGATCCAATCTTCAGTTTCACTATCCCCAAATAAGTTAGTTTTTTTTTATTCCCGAACAGTAGATGGTAACCTGAGCATTATCAGGTTACACTTCTCAGAACACCCTTTGGTAGGAATGTTTTTACTGAAGATATGAAGCGAGCTTTTTTCAGTATCAGTGAGGTTTTTAACTATGAATAAAGAGGAAGAATAAAAAGGCAGGAAAAAAGTTTTCAATAGAAAACAGTTTCTATAAATGATGCAAGTGATGTCATTTCCTACATCAGAGTTCCACCTTGGTAGATGCAGATGTTTTTTTTTTTATTTTACACTTTTTCATATGCAAGAAGAAGCCACAGATCCTCAAATTTAATTTTGTCTTTGTAAGAAAAAAATCTCAATCAAGCTAAATCACTATGAAAATTATTTTGTATCTAAATATGGCAGGACTATGAATTATTTTCCACTGTACATCAAAACTGTGAATCAACCATAAACACTTTATCCTAAACTCTCCTTTCCTGTTATCCTCAAAAGCATCCTGTCACCATTGCACCCATGTATCCACAATGGAGGTCCCTGAACCTCACCTTGAAGGCCTGGCTGTAAGGCCCGATGTTAGCGGGGGCCCAGTGGGAGAGGCTCTGGACATGAAGGGCTTCTTTGTGACGGAAACAGCCATCCTCCAGGGGTTCGGTCCAGTCATGGAGGAGACAGTCCATCTGCAGCAGCTGTCCAGCAGGCAGAGGCGCCTGGACACAAACCCTACATAACAAAACAAAAAAAATATGAAAAAATTGAAGAATGTAAACATATAAAGCAAGAAAGGGAAGCGTTTACCTGGCTGGAGGATTTATGTTGAAATATTTCCTGTAAACTGAATTTAGAGAAACAAAATCCTCCATATTCCTCACATAGAGATGAACCAAGACGATGTCCTTCATTTTCCAAGCCTTGTTTTGCAACTCATCTGATAAAATGCATAAGATTTTTAGACATTATCAACAGCACAGTACAAAGTCAGAAAATCTTGCCTGGACTGAACAAACTAAGTCTATAAACATCTGGCAAAAAGTCTTACTAGTACTTAGCTTTAATGCTCGGTCTCAACACAATTTTGTTTTGTAAAAAAAATCTTTGCTTTACCTCCTGCTCTTATTTTAATACATTTCTGAGTCACACATACTCAAACTAAAGTATAAAGCAGCAGTACTGGTGGCCCCCTCCACTGAAAGAAATCCGGTGTGCATATTGGAAGCTTTGGATACAAATACAAGCTCCATGGCTCAAAGCAAGGCCTCCCTCTCTCCCAACAATCATCTGAAAGAGCTTCAAGTTTGTTTTTCCTTTGCCAACACTAGCATCTCACACTACTTTGCCCCCATACAAAGAAGTTGTTCATTAAATATTAACTTGTTTAATATTGTCTCTGTGAAGGGGCTGCTCAGCCAAGCACCACCATAAACATTAAATATGCTTTTCATCTTTAGCTCTTCCATCTCCATCAAAAAAAGAAAGAGAAAAAAATAGAGATACAGTGGGGGAAAAGTGTGCACTATAAAAACTTCTGCAGGGCAAAAATGATAAACCCACTCTACATGGTTGCACTGCATGCGCATTTGTGTGTCTGAAAACAGTTGGTTCTGTGTTGGCTTAAAACGCTTGTCCTTGTACAGCGGCTAGCTGCATATCCCATTCATCTGACTGACAGAATCTGTGACACACTCAGTTTGTCTGAGGAGTTAAGAAGTACTGCTGAGTCAAGCTGAAGTTTTAAAGGTTTGCTGTTTACCTTGTTTTGTGTCCAGTTAACGCAACACAAACAGACATTTATTTAGATCTCACCAGAACAGTAACTTTTGTTTAGATATCAAAATCTGAATTTTTAGTACATTAAGTAAATATAGGTCTGGGATTTCAAGTGATAGATCAACACCAATCAGTCCATAATTGGAAAGCAGCAATAAAAAAGTTGGTTGTTTTGAAAACAAAACAACCAACTGCATACTTTTCATACACTGCATGAAAAGTATCCAGTGTATTTCTATTCAGTCTGACTGACTGAATATTTTGTAGAACAACTTTTTGCTACAATTACAGTGGCAATGTTGGGTGGCGCAGTACATCAGATGTGCACAGCATAAATTTTTCTCCTTTCTTATTCGCAAAATAGTTCAAGACTCATCAGATTTGATAGCATCTGTGAACCTCAATTTTCAACAAATGACATTAAATCACACAGATGTGGCAAATGGCTGCGTTGGATTTTATTTAGGGGTATCAGCAGAGGTGTTTAATAAGTTCAAAGCGTGTGAAGGATTTTTGGGTTCTTGTCGACATTTCCTTTACCTTGAAGCATAGCTAAAGCTGCCAGTGTCTGGCCCTCAATCCCAAGATCTTGGCTCCTAAGTCCATGGATGCCTGAGATCCACTGATAGCCCCTTGAACACCTTTTGGAACAGGATGGAGGCGCATCTGGGGGAAGAGATAGCAAAGAAGTTAGGATTCTCACCATTAAATCGGTTTTGGTTCATCATAATGTATGGAACATCTTTAAATATGTGTTCCTTCATAAACAATCCATAAATATTCATTTTATGTCATCAAAGAAATTAATTCAGATGCTGTCACAAATAAACTACTCAAATGACAATTCTTGTCAAACCGCCATGCAAAAAGCTCCAGCATTATGATGCTGGTTACATATGACACCGATCCACAGCAACACACACCACACAAAGATATCATTTGACACACCCAGACATAAATACACACTCATGCATGCATGTCTGCATGCACACGTCTCACAACAAATGAATCTCACCGTGGCCCCAGTGACAACTAAGGTCACAGTTTGATGTAAATTTGTGCTGGTTGTCTTCAGCTTGATCAGCATATTGCACCTCCTCAGTCATCTTGTCAATGGCGCTCTGGCAAGGACAACTACCATGGGGCAAAGCTCTCGCCACCGCATCCTGCAATAAAGCACCACAGGGGAATACATCAGGCCAAGTGCCCACCAAAGAGCGCGGAGCCGTTTGCAATGGCAGACAAAACGCCATATAATTAGCCAACCTCACCACGTACGCCGCCGAGCAGGCTGTGTGTGCACGTCAGCCTTACATGACAAGGACCCAGACGCGCATAACTTCAAGGTGAATGAATATGAAACAACTTGCTAACATATTCGTGGTTCAGGCGAACAGGGTGTGGTGTTTTCTGATACTGTAGATCCAATCATAGTGGCTGTCAGTCAAGACTCAACACAAGATCAGTGAGACATGTTTTGGATTGCACCATTTTTTATTTATTTATTTTTTTTTGCAGCTGTTTGCTTATACTTTGCCTCTGCTCCCTGCTACTTCTTTAAATAACAAATCATTATCATTCTCTAAGGCATACATATTACCTGCCAAATCCTGCAAGGGTGCCATGCGTTTAAATACATATTTCATATTTCCTCGGCGCAGCCCTCACGCCGCCTGATACTCTTTCACCCCCCACCCCCTTGTCTCCTGTCAGCCGCATTAGGCCATATGATAATCAAATTAATTATACTTCAGCCCCTCTCTCCTGGCCAGCATGAAAAATAGCTTGACTAGCATTAACTGAGGGCAAATGATGGTGGTCCATCCCCACCCCCTGAGCTTGGTGCAGTTTCCTCTAGTGCTGGTGTCACCGCAGATCTGTCACCCTGACGAGAAGAGCTTCAGAAAGCTGAACCAGGGCAGGTTCTCCCCTGGTTGTCCCCCCCCCCCCCCCCCACCGCCACTGCCCCTCTCGCTCTCCCTCCCCTTTCTTACTCTTGCAGGCTCTGGTTTTCCCTGCTCTTTCTCCAGCAACCTAGGGGGGGCTAGAGGGGCCGCAGGAGCATGAAGTGTCTATTTGCATGTTGGGGGTGGAAGCGGCTGCAAGGGGAGCAGGAAAAAATATATAGCTTAAGGGGGTGAGGCTGGAGGGTCGCAGGGGTTGCTGGATGGGGTATGTTTTCTATCTATAACAGTGCCCTCCCCCATTTAAAATAAAGACATACAGTACATATGTAAAAATGTCTACATATAAGTTCAAGGGGACATGTGTACATCACAGTGTGTGTCTTCAAATCACATACTCGATCCTTCTGTGTGACGACAAAATACTCCAGTAAACACAGGAAAGGCAAACTGATCCTCCAATATGATTTTAAATAAACACGGGAACTTCAAACAAAGAAAAAAAAAATACATAAATGATCTGTCTTCACTAAATCTTTTCAAGAACAATTTAAGAAATGTTAGAATTTGCTGTCCACTCCTGCAGGGAGAGGGAAATGTGTTGTCCTCCTCTAGTATTAGAGGCCCAATTCAGCCTTCAATTTACCAAAAGCCAATTTCTTCTCCTTCCCCACAACCCTTTGCTTGTGTCCGCTCAGCCAGCTACCTGAATGCAAAGTGCCTTAATGCGAGCAGACATGTTTATTAAGCTGGGCCTAGTTTCAGGCTGCAGCGAATATTGCAGACGTCAAACTAGGCCATGTGGGGCTGGAGGAGCAAGAGCGGGAGATGAAAGGAGAGACCAAGAGCTAGAATGTGTGGAAGTAGAGTTAGAAAGGCCTTCTGGAGGTTGATCTGGATCCTACCCTGCAGAGCTGTGCTTTTCCCCTTTCCTCGACAAAGTTACCAAGCACCAAAGGGTTGTGTTCTGGCATACTGTTTGGCCCTGAGAGCTGCTTGAACATAATCAACTCCACAGAATCAAACTTCTCCATGCAAAGCCATTGATACGGTATTGACTTTATATATGAATCAACTTCAATTAACAGAAATTAGACTCACGCTGTGTTTGTCCTTTGCATGCATTTTGGTGAAGCGCAGGTAGCCAACTGGAGCAAAAGCATCTGCAGAGTGAATCACTGTCTCGGCTTCATCTCTGCGCAAACAAACAGAAAACATCCAGACACCTGGAAGAAGAAAATCATTTTGTCGACTGTGTTGTGCTGGTTTACTCACATTGTTATCTTCTTTTTGAAGATTGGACAATCGAGTGTGAAGGTTTCATATTCACCTCCCTCACCACAAATATGGACTCCATACTTCTGGGAGAGCTGCTCAGAGCAAAGCAAAATATTTTATTTTAGTAATACACCATAGTATGGAAAACTTTCTGCAAAATGATGCTAATCAGTTTACAGATATTTTAGCATTTGTGCTAATTAATATTACAATATTAATATACATTAATATACAGTAACGATTCAGTGCTGACAACTTTATACAACAATATCCAAACCAATAGGAAAACAAAGATTTATGTAACTTACAATTCCAGTCAGACATTTCTAAAACCTCAACGTGGGCATGAATGTCATATCAATTTATTGATATTCTGGTAGCAAAGATGGGGTGAGTTTAAAATAGTTGCTTTTTCTCTGGTCCACACAAAATTGAAATTACACAAATACAAAGGTGCATCCCCATTTGAACAAATCTCCCTTAGCAAGTTGCACCTTTATCATGCTTTTGTAGCCATCAACAAGCTTTTGGTATAAATTCCATTGTAAATTGAACAACTCAATTGGTTGAATTGAATAGGTTATTTTTCTGCCTTGGACCTGACTTAAGCTTAATTCACAATTTTAGAATCAGTATAAAATCAAACCTTTGAAAAAGTAATGTCTAATAGTTTAAGATTACTGTTAATTATTGTCCTTGTGGAAATTCCAATATAGTCCATGTTCAACCATTTGTCAACATCAAGTGGTAGGATAATTATTAGGATGCTCAAGAACAGCAAGGTCCAAATCTATCATAAGCTGGAAGATGCCAGTGTTACTGTCCACTTCGAAGAAAGCTTGACATCAACAGACTGAAAAGTTGCTGACTAAGAACCATCTGTTCCTAATCAACATGTAAACATTTAAATTTGAAGCTGTCCACAAGGTCAAACTAAATTCCTTTGGTAGATAAATGTTCAGGCAAGACAAAGCCTGAGCTGTTAGCCAAAATGGCAGGATGTTTGCTTGTTTTTAGAAATCATTGAAAATGAAGAAAGGAAAAGTTCCAATATCTCTTCAATACTCAAAATGTGTTAAAATTTAGGCGACTTATGTATGTAAACTTCTGACTGGAACAGCATATGTGTATTCAATAGGAAATTATGTGCACACTAAGATATCACAAAGTACTGAGGTCAGATTGTTGGAAAGGTATCTAAGAGTGTATGACCTGTTTCAAATAGGGCTGCATATCGGCCAGGGATTTTCCTAAGTGCTTCTCTGGATCCAGGCCTGGCATCCGTATGGAAAATGCAGGAGAACATTAACAAAGCAACACAAACAGAGACAAATACACACACACACAAACACCGTGCACACAGACAAGAAGAGAGAGGGAGAGAGAAAAAAAGGTCTGATCAGAAACGGACTTAGCGATTGAAGATGACAGGCGGGGAGGTTTATGGGCAGTCTCACAAAAACCCTCCTAAACCTGCACCCTGGATCTATTTGTTTGACTTTGCAAGTAGTGTACACAGATCTCTCTCTGTAAAGGCAACAATTTTCAATTGCAAGCCGCAAACTCCCCCTATGCACCCTCGCCTGCCCCCTGCACATGTAGTTCCCTTTGAGAACATAAACTCTGGAAAGAAATCTTGTTTATTTGCCTTTTTTCTCCCCTTCCCCTGAAATAGTGCATGGAAGTGACTCACAGGCATGGGAGAGAAAAGAAGAAGGGGAAAGAAAGAGGTGCCGGTCAGTTTTGCATGCATACCGAGTGGTGGTATGCTCTGGTTCACTCCCCCACACTCCCCAGACAATAAGACAAAAGCGTTTAATTTACCATTTACAAAAACAAATGCACTCTTCCTGTTTATAGCAATAAAAATCTGCTGCTTCAGATTCAGATTAACAGACTGACTGGTTTAATTTAGAAATGAAAGGTAGAATAAATCAATCAACAATTCCCTAAACCCTGGAGGGGTTTCGCTCCTTTGAGACGGTGAAGTCCTGACTTTGCCTTTTCAGCTCTGGAGTTCGAGGCCTCAATGTTGAACTTCATCTCACCCAGAAAGAAAGTGCAGCCCTCAATTTCCTATATCACATTCTTCACCGCTCAGACACAAAACAAAGCTCACAGTACCAGGTGCTTACGACAAAGAATAGAACAATAAAAACATAACAGGACATGAACATAAAATGCTAAATTTGAGGAAATTCCAAACTAAGTATTTGCCCTTTTTCCTACTTTTAGTTAAAAAAATAATAGTACGATTGTAAAGTCACAAGAACCACACAAGTGCAGCTGATGGTCTTTCATGATTGCTTTTCTTATTTTTCCACAGATGTATTTCAATGAATTCAATGTTCTAGATAGTATATTTCTAGAATTAAATTAAAAAAGTGAAACTCATTTTTGAATACTGTTTAAACACAGTCATTTATTTCAAGGATTTAATTTTATAACTTCTAATGATTATTTCTGAAGGGAGAATGAAAACCCAAAGTTCAGTTTCTCAGAGGATTAGAGTACTGCATCAGTCCAAAAAAAGGGCATTGTGGTTGGAAAGAATGGAAGGAAAATGTGTTGTAGAAAACTTTTCACAAGAATCGGGGAAAACAGCAATGTTGAGAGGACAAGCAGAGTGTATATTACAAACGTCAGTTTGCTGATAATTCTTTATTAAAATTGGCCCTTTAACATATACTACCGTCTTTCCCCGAAAGTAAGACAGTGTCTTACATTCTTTTTACCCCCAAAAGTACCAATATGTCTTACTTTCGGGGTATGT